>BMAC01000583.1:759750-771124 GCA_014905375.1 Phtheirospermum japonicum
TTTGAATTTCCCACTCCGCTCGATGCTCCAATTCGACGGGTAGGTGGCATGCTTTTCCATAAACCAACCGAAATGGGCTCATGCCCAACACCATTTTTTAGGTTGTACGGTAAGCCCACAGTGCATCAATTAGCTTCGATGCCCAGTCCTTATGGTTCGGTTTGACAGTTTTTTCCAAGATACCCTTGATCTGCCAGTTGCTCGTCTCTACTTGTCCTGAGGTTTGTGGATGATAAGGGGTTGCCACCTTGTGACGCACCCCATACTTGCCCAGCAGTCGAATAAAGGCCCTATTGCAGAAGTGGCTCCCCCCGTCGCTTGGCATTCCGAATTGGCTAAAGATGTTCTCCTGAATGAATTTGAGGACGATCTTGGATTTAGCTCTCCTTGTGGGAATTTCTTCCACCCATTTTGACACGTAATCGACTCCTACGAGTATGTACTCGTACTCTCCAATCCTCATAAAAGGACCCATGAAGTCGATGCCCCAAATATCAAAGATCTCGATCACTTGATTGGGCACCAAGGGCATCTCGTCCTTCTTCCCTATTGCTCCCGAACGTTCGCACCTATCGCATGTTTTGCAGTATTGAAATGCGTCGGCGAAAAGTGAGGGACAGTAAAATCCAGCTTGGAGGACTTTGAAGGTCATTTTCTGGCTTCCGAAGTGTCCTCCCTCGTCATGACAAAATCTTAGCACGCCTATCTTCTCTTCATCCGGTATGCATCTCCTAAAAAGCCCATCCTTGCAACGTTTGTAGAGATAAGGATCGTCCCAAAAGAAACTCCTGCATTTAAACAAAAATCTCTTTCTTTCTTGCGAAGAAAGGTGGTTAGGGATAATCTTACAAGCAAGGAAGTTTACAAAATCAGCATACCATGGTTCGTTTATTTCTTTAACGGCATGTGCGCTTTCGTAAGGGAACACATCATCTACAAACTCGACTTTATTTGGCTCTACTTCCACTAGCATACGGGACAGGTGATCGGCAACTACATTCTTGCTCCCTTTTCTGTCCTTAATTTCGACGTCGAATTCTTGCAAAAGAAGAATCCAACGAATCAATCACGGATTGCTTTGCATTTTGGCGAAAAAATGACGAAGTGCTGCATGATCAGCGTGTATGATGACTTTGGAACCGACGATGTAAGATCGGAACTTATCCAGTGAGAACACTACCGCGAATAGCTCTCATTCTGTAGTAGTGTAGTTGCGTTGGGCGCTATTCAACATATAGTAAACAACCCTCAGCAATTTATCTATTCGTTGGCCCAAAACTGCCCCAACTGCCTTGTTCGAAGCATCACACATAATCTCGAAAGGAAGAGACCAATCCGGTGCTACTAACACTGGTGCTTGTGTTAATTTTTCTTTCAAGACGTTGAAGGCGCTAAGACACTCGCTATTGAATTCGAAAGGCACATCCTTCCCAAGTAACTTGCATAACGGGCGACTGATTTTTGAAAAGTCTTTAATGAAACGTATGTAAAAACTCGCATGTCCCAAAAAGCTCCTGACTACTTTAACATCCTTCGGGGGTGGAAGAGTTTCAAACACGTTGATTTTCACTTTATCAACTTCCAACCCTTGCTCGACACCACATGTCCCAATACAATACCACTTTTCACCATGAAATTCGACTTCTCCCAACTCAAGGTGAAGTAAGATTCAACACATCGCTCAAGTACTTCTGTTAAATTATTTAGGCAATGAGAGAAGGAAGAGCCAAATACCGAGAAGTCATCCATAAAGACTTCGAGAAAATCATCGATGAATTCAGTGAAAATGGAGATCATGCATCTCTGAAAGGTTTCTGGGGCTTTGCAAAAACCAAAGGGCATTCTTCGGTAAGCGAACGTGCCAAAGGGGCACGTGAATGTGGTCTTTTTCTAATCCTCCGGAGCGATTGCGATTTTGTAGTAGCCGGAAAGACCATTTAAAAAGCAATAATACTCATGCCCTGCTAGCTTATCGACCAATTGGTCCATGAATGGGAGTGAGAAATGGTCCTTCCTCGTCGTTGCATTGAGCTTGCGGTAGTCAATGCACATCTTCCACCCGGTAGTTAAGCGTGTTGGGACGATTTCTCCCCTTTCATTTTCCACTATTGTGATGCCCCCTTTCTTCGGAACAACGTGTACCGGGCTAACCCACTCGCTATCGGAGAGAGCATATATGATCCCTTCTTCGATTAGTTTGAAAATATCCTTCTTGACCACCTCTTTGAGTGTAGGGTTTAAACGTCATTGTCCCTCTCGTATCGGTTTCGCTCCTTCTTCAAGATCGATCCGGTGCATGCATGTGACAGGAATTATCCCCTTGATATCACCGATACTCCATCCTATCTCTTGTTTGTACTCTTTAAGAACCTCGATGAGTTCTCTTTCTTCATGTTCCACCAAGTACGCAAATATAATTATGGGCTTCCTCTCGTTCGACTCAAGAAATACATACTTCAGATTGCTTAGAAGCGGTTTAAGTTCCAGTTTGGGCTCCAAGGTGGGCCCAATGGTTTGCTTGATCATGGGTGCCTCATTAATCTCGAAAAGAGTGACCACTCCCTCCATGTTTGAATCAAAACCGTCGTCCTTGGCATCATCATTCTCGACTGGTACAACACCAAATAATTCGCTCACACATTGGTCCACCGAATCAACGTAAGATCAATCGGGACCAATCATTAGTGATTGAATATTTTGTATATCTTTGAGTGAGAACGTCACTGATTCCCCTAGTACGGAGAGTGTCATCTTTCCTCTTCCCACATCGATCAATGTGTGCGATGTTGCCATGAAAGGTCTGCCTAATAGAATAGTGTGCTCCTTGCTTGCCGCATCCACTTCTCCCACATCTAGTATTACAAAGTCCACGGGGACTACCAAGGATCCAACCCCCACTAGAAAATTCTCGACCACTCCCAACCTATACCATAATGAACGATCAGCCAATTGAAGCCGTAGCTCGTCGGCTTCATTCTCCAAAGGTTGAATTGTTTGTACCGGGCAAAGGGCATCAAATTGATTCCCGCCCCTAAGTCAAGCATTCCACGCGCTCTTTGCCCATCTCCAAGGGTGATTGTGATGTAGAAACTCCCTGGATCATTTGCATTCGGTGGTAGCGTTTGGTGGAAAATTGTGCTCACTTCCTTGGATAAAATCATCAGTTCATTTCCTTCCATTTTCCTCTCCTTTGATGCAAGTTCCTTAAAAAACTTTACGTAAGCCGGCATAGCTTTGATCACGTCGAAAAGTGGGAGGTTTACGTTCATGTCCTTCAGTATATTGTAAATTTCCATGAACTTTTTGCTTTCTCTTGCTGGTTTGAGACGATTGGGAAATGGTATGGCGTCCTTTATTACACGTTGTGGTCTTTGTTCCTCTTTAGCTCTCTTGTCCGACCGGTCAGTCTTATTTTTTTGATCGGTAGAAACCTCCCGTCCTCTACTCCGATCGGACCCTGGGTTGGTGTGGTCGGACAAAGTTTTCTGGGCTCCAGTCCGATCGGTTAGCTTCTCAGTTCGATCGGTCAAAACCTTCTGGACTCCAGTCCGACCGGTCACCTTGGTAGTCCGATCGGTCAGGTCCTTGTCTGCGTCTTTCTGATCTGCTTCGGCACGTTTCGGTTGAAAAGTTCCCTTCAATGATCTTGGAACATATGGGTTACTTGATTTGTGAATTTCACCCAATGTTCCTTCTTCACCATTCGCACTTGACTCTTGTTCATCTCGTGTATCCATTGTCTGGTCGTCTTCGGAGTCTTCCCTCTCGGCTTCTTGTACTCCGTTATCAATTTGCTTCCCACCTCGCAACACATGCACCGCCATTGATTGCTCGGGTTGGCTAGGTAGCTTTCCCGGATCACTCGTCATTTTTGCCATAGAAGCCAATAGTTGCCTTATCATCATCTCTAGTTTCTCTAGTTGCTTCCTTGTTCGTTTGCCTTCCTCGATTGTACGAAGTATTTCCTCCCAATTACGTAGAGTCTCGTGCTCTAGTTGTTGATGCCATAATCTTATTTCGTCATCGGGGTTAATCGGGAGTGGAATTTACTGCTGTGGTGGCACTTGCTGAAATTGTTGTTGCTGTGCCTGTTGGTATTGCGGTTGTGGTGCTTGTTGATATTGTTGCTGTGGAGCCTAATATTGTTTCGGAGGGTATTGAGAATAGTTGTCTTGCCCTTTATTTGATAAGAGTTTTGGCCACTCGGTTCTCCTTGGCTCTTATTCGAAAATTATTGTGGTTCCGAGGATTTGGAACTGAGCATGTAGTTTGAGCTCTTTGGAACGTAGCTTGAACTTGAGTTATACTGCCCGGTAAACTTCTTCCCATACTTATCGTTGTGTTAATAGTTTTGGATGGCATTAACCTCCCCTTCCTCTTCGTCGTCAAATACCACATTACAAGTATCCATTTCATGTCCTACTGCCCCACATTTTTCGCACATCTTAGGCGGAGGTGTCGAAGGTTTCTCCTCCCCCTTCATCTTGCTTGTTAAAAGTGCGACTTGCTTTGTTAGCTCCTCGATTTGAATTGTTGGGACTTTGTACCTCCTCGGTCGGAAGCTCGTTTGTTGTGATTTTTCGCTCATGTGCTCGAATAAGTCCCAAGCTTCCGTGGCGGTCAATTCGCCAAAATCTCCGGCTTTCACCTCTACTTGCTATTTGTAAACCGGAAATAGCCCTTCATGGAAGTAATTACTGACCATCTTGGCGCTATTGTTGTGGTGTGGGCATTTTTGTAAGAGTCATTTATATCTCTCCCATGCATCATAGAACGATTCTCCCTCTATTTGTTCGAAATTTGTGATCTCTCTTCGCAACTTGGCAGTTGTTTGAGCGGAGTAGAACCTACTCACAAACTTCTTGTACACCATATTCTAATTAGTCAAGGAATTGGGTTGCAACGAAAAAAGCCAATTCTTCGCTTTGTCCTTCAGTGTAGTAGGGAAACATTTCATCCTCAATTGATCCTCATGCAGTCCAAGATGCGGGATTCTGCCCACCACAAGGTAAAATTCTCGAATGAAATTCAATGGATCTTCATTGAGTATGRCGTGAAAGGTAGGAAGTTGATTTACGACTTATAAGCAATAACGCAAATAAACATCTTTAACACCTTTACCATTCKKGGCAATGGCGCCAAATTTTGAGCCGAACTTTTATGTTCCTTTCAAAATTAAATTTCGGTTAACAAATACGCGTCTACGTTTTGAAAGGGTTTTAGCTCGCTCGCAAGAGAATGGGGTCACTTGTAGACTGATGAGTCAACTCAGGTCGATCTCTCGAGGAATGGGAATCAGATTTAACGATGTTTATTATACTAATATCACAATTTTATCTAAAAACATACGGTCAAATGGGTTTTTTTAAAAAGATTCAGTTTTGCTAAGTAAAATGAGAACTCCTTGTCTCGAGGGTGTCAACCTCTCGACAAGAGATTAAAATAGCGAAAAGGTGTTTAACCTAGCAAGAGCTTTTCCTAAATAGACAAACAACCATAAACATGAAAATGCTTCAGCTATAACAATCCTAATGATTCAACATATAGAATAATGCCAACGGATAACAAACGTAATTACATAGAATTCACCCTTCAATAAGCTAATACTCAGAATATCCAAGGTAATCATTCACCGTAGTTCTAGCAATATCAAATATAATAACACAATTCTCAAACACTCCAAGTTCTTATTTCAAATCACCAACACTTGAATATCTATCTAACAAAACATTATCTAATCAAATCATCAATTATTCATGATTAAAATCAAACCAAACTACTCTACGAATGATTAAGAGTACGAGTTCAGAAGTTACTAGTCGTTGAATTAGATTCAATGAGTGATGATGACGATCCACAAATTACTCCGAATTAAACGGCGTAGAGTCCTCGGTCTTGTCACGAACCCATCACCTTAGCCACGAACGGGAATTGCTACGAATTGAACCTTGATACGGCGTTACAAAAATTTATCTAGAGGTATGAGAGATGTGTCAAATCTCTCAACCTTTGAGTGTTCTTTGTGTATCTACTCCTCTCTTCCAGCCTCCGGGACTGAATTATTCGAACTCTAGCCGCCTCTGCCATTTTAAACATGTTTTCAGCCGTTTCGTAACTGAAAATTCCCAGAAATTTGCATTCGTAACGCTCTTGTCCGACCGGTCATACGCCTTGTCCGATCGGACAAAAGCTACTGTACCCGGGTCCGCTCGGTGCGCCAACTTCCTG
Source organism: Phtheirospermum japonicum (assembly GCA_014905375.1). Taxonomy (NCBI): domain Eukaryota; kingdom Viridiplantae; phylum Streptophyta; class Magnoliopsida; order Lamiales; family Orobanchaceae; genus Phtheirospermum; species Phtheirospermum japonicum. The sequence continues at coordinate 765,979 of BMAC01000583.1, forward strand.
ATTGGTGTGCATGTTAACAGTTGCACCGATCGGTATACATGAGTTGTCCGATCGGTGTGTGTCCTTTTGAGCTACTTGTGAGTGTCTCTCCTTCAATCATCGTGCTTTGAATTCACCGGACACTCTAGCTGCATGAGAAAGTCACAGAATTATTCTCGTTTGGACTAATTATTGATCAATAGGTTTGAAAATTAAGTAAAGAGATGAAAAACGCAAAATGATGCAACTCAACTCATTCTTAACCCGAAAAAGAAAATAAAAAGACTAAAATAAGACTCAATTATGTACAGATTCATAACAAAAACGTACAAATCAACCACCCCATGCTTAATTGGTTTGTTCGTCCTCGAACAAATGAAAGAATCAAAATCAAAAGAAGTGACAAAGGTAAGAGCTCAGAGTCATGTTGTGCATATAGTTTAGTTATGCAATTATAAACACTTTTGTCAAAAGCCATGAAGCTAACTCGTATTACTGTTTCACCTTGAAATCTAAAGGATGCGTCCTCTCAAAAGGGGAATATATAATGGTGCACTCATTCGCTCGTGTTTTCCAAAAGGTAAGTGTATATGCTCGGATCAACATAGACATGCATTCAATGACTCGTGAAAATCAAGGACTCGTACATCGCATATGTGTGCACATTTAATCAAGAATCGGATTAGGACTTTCTAGGGTTGTAATATAGGCTCTTTGGTAAGGTATGTCATATATAAAGATGTGTGGCTAACTTGCGAACAAACGAAATCAATTACTCATTCAATCTAAAATTTTAATCATAGAGCATAATTCTGCTCCTCATTCTCCCCAAAGAACCATATACCATTATTTTTAGCCTTTTATAGCTAAGGCTTATTTCTAACCCCAAAACTCGAATATTTACCTTTATAAATAGGCTTTATTTTTAACATCTAGATGCTCTTATGAACTTAAGCACCCTTAATTTCCTTTTTTTTTTCTTTTTCTTTTTCTTTTTTTTTTACCTCGTTTTTTTTTATAACAGTATCCCACTAATTCCCACCATGCAATTGTATATCTCATTAACCAATGATAAATAAAACTCTCATCTCACAAACTTAAGCGACATAAGAGCAACAATAATGTTCGTGGCTAACAAAGATATGGAATAAAGGCTCAAGGGGGCTCATTAGGGATTTTTAGTGGTTTTTATTTAAGAATAAAGCCAAAAATAGTTTTTATATGTGCCTATCGTCATTCTCAACACCAAATGTACACATGCAACTTTAGAGACTTCTTACAAGGTTTAATTCAAACTTTTGAAAACGAGGTGATTGAGCTTTAAGAGTTTTGCCAAATTGGTAACGACAAAGTGTTGTTTTAAATACATATAAGTAGTTTTTGAAAACTTTGCACTTAGAACAAGATCAAAAGACTCTAAACCTTATACCACATAACAAATGATTCCGACAAGCATGCCAATACAAACACAATTAACCAAGGGCAATATTCAACAAAAGTTGAAGTAAATGGTTGACCATTGTTATGTTACGAATTTATGACTATGTTACTCAAAAATGGTTCAACTTAAGCATGTATGGACTCAAAACGATCACTCGAGGACTGTGCACTTGTCCGACCGGTCATAGAACCACACCGACTGGACTGTGGGCCAGTGAGTTTTGACCGATCGGTTGCCTATGTATTACCGACCGGACGGCCTGTCCCCTCCCCCTGTCAAGAAAAACCAGCAATCTCCTGGTTGCTATAACACGAACAAGAATCATAGGGAATAGAAAAAATGTCAATAATCTAACGCATGCAAATGAATAAACCACGAGTTAACCAAAGTCATCAACACGTAAACATAAAAGGAAATAATATTACAAAAACCCGAATAAATGTCAAATATCCTAGAAAGCGATAAAAGTGGGATAGAGTGGTGATTCAGTTGGGGCATGGGCCCGCCTAATGGTCCATGTCGTCCGGGGGTGGAGGTGGATAGCGTTGCTCGAAACGGGAAAGACGCTCGTCAATTTGAATGAGGTGTTGATGATTTGCCTCAACACTTCCGGACACTCGGGCAAGATGCTGAGAAGTTTCTGCCCAGTTGTTGCCCAAATTCGCCAACGTGCCCTGGAAGTAACGATCCTCCTCTCGAGCTTCCTCCCTTGCTGCCCAGGCGTCCTGTCGAGCGTTCCTCGCGTGATCCTCTTGGTGGATGCTCAATTCCCCCATTTGAGCAAACATACGCGCTTGAAAGTCCTGCTGCTGCTGCCACTGCTCGTCGGACAAATAAACTCTGCCTCCATAGTCATCATTCTCGTAAGTATGGGAACCGGTGTTCCTATTCCATCCATTGCCCTTGTTCATAGTCTCATCCCCATCACCCTCCTCATTCTCCTCGTCATTATCATCCTCATCGTCGGCATCGTCAATGTCGGAATTCTCGACTAACTCGGCTCGCTTTTTGTCGTTGATCATCATGAACGTCGGAATAGCAATGCTCCGTCCGTAACTCATTCGGCTGTCGACTATCATCCCCACACTAGGTTAAACGATGTCGTCGTCAGAAGGATCGCAGCCGTGGTGCCGTGCGAGCTCCGTGATAAAGGCTCCAAGGGTAAGTTTTGTCGTTTTCTTGTCTCGGACTTGTTGGACGTTTTCGATCGCGGCGATCAAAAGTGGATAAATTCTTGTGTTGCCGAGATGGTACGCGATCCACAACGCTCTCAACTCGGAGGAAGAAATTCTCTTGGTGTCCTCTTTGCCCAAGAACACTTGCATGAAAAACTTATATGTCAAATACACGGCGTTGGATCGTAAGGATGTCGAATTGAAACGGCACCCGAGTTCCGGTGGTGCTCCCAAAAGTTTGGCCCACCAATCATTCTTGTTGTAATCGTCGATTTCAAAACCCGGTCTCGGACTTTTCTTGCTTTCGATCCCAAAGATCTCATCGAGGTCACCAATCGATGTGTGGAATGTTTGGCTCCAGAAACGACACTCAAAACTCCCATCGGCTAACTTTTGAAACGTCGTGAAGAACTCGAGCATAAGAGTTCGATACCCATGTTGGTGGACACCGGCCCACTTCTTTAATTGTAGGGCGACGATGCCCTTGAAGAATTTTTCCGCCTTTTTATCCCCACCGTCAGCCTCCTCCTCCCAAAACTCGAGGCTGGTGAAACGGGGTTAGTAGATGTCCCGTTTGACGAGGAATTTTTAAAGTGTGACCTCGCGTCCGTCTTTGAGGTTGAAGGGGGATAACTCACCCCGAGGGTTTCTCGGGACTTGGCTTGATGTCTTTCCACGTTTTGGTCGAGATGATGATGCCATGGCGGTTGCAAAAACTCACAAATATCAACAGCACGTCAAACAGACCTTTCTACGAACACTTAACGTGCCTCCAAAAACTCAACCAAGTTCAACCTCAATCTGTTCAACCCAACTCCAATTAACGCCACACCTGCAATTCTACTCACCAAATAATTCAATTAAGTTGAGTTACAGCCATTATACCTCGAATTTATTATTTTGGAGACGTTGGGGAATGCTTGGTGCGAATTGGCCGATTGGTACTTGATTACCAAAATCTTCGGCCGGAAACAATTGGGTGTGTTTGAGTTACCGATCGGACGCGTTGTTGACATTCAAATTTCGAGTGTTGAAGTTGTAGGTGCGAATTTCGTGTTGTTGCTCTGCAAGAGAAAGAAAATTGAGTTTAGGGTAATGTTTTTTATGTCTGAAATAATCGGTGTTTTATAATCTGGGTTGACGTCCGATCGGTCTGTTCCGTGGTCCGATTGGTGTGAAGCCCAGTAAGTTTTGATCGATTAGTTGAAGTGCTTGACCGGTCGGACTATGGTCCAGTGAGTTTTGACCAATCGGTTAACGTGCTTGACCGCCCGGTCTGCACTGTTCTCAATTTATTATTATTATTATTATTATTATTATTATTATTATTATTATTATTATTATTATTATTATTATTATTATTATTATTATTATTTTTATAAAATTTATGTATTGCGATGCCCTGCAAGAATTCAAAATCGAGAATCAAATAAGAGCAATACAATTCATAAAATATTTATTTATTAAATAATTCGAGAAAATTTGCTCGTTTATTCAAGACAAYTACTTTAACCCCCCTCAAACATCATTAATTCACAAAGATAAACTRTCGCAGTGTCTAGCCTATTTGACTACTTAGGCGATGGAACATCTTTATAGGCCAGGTTGTACAAATCCCTCACATCTTCCTCAAGCTCAACYATTCTCCGATTGAGTCGCATTATCTCGGCTTCCGCCTTGTCCAGGATGCCGTGGAGACGCTCAATGTTCTTGGTATAATCAAGTTCTTCAGTCATGCAATAATGGAGATCCAGTTGCAGCTTATGGATTTGTTGGTGATATTCCTTCGCCTCTTCTTCAAGTTTTTCGATCATGTCTTCGTGCTCTTTCCTTGACACCCACCCATAAGCGTTGTTGTTGTGGTGATTCATGTTGCCTTGGTTGGTGCTTGTAGAGATGAAAGAGGAGAAATGAATTTTGGTGTGGGATTAAGAGTCCAGGGGTGTGGGTTTATATAAGATTTGAAGAGATAGGTTAGAGGATTCTCAGAATCAAATCAAATCAAGAGGAGGGGAAAGAAGATATTCACTCAATCAAAATAAAATAATCCCCCCAAATTAAAGATCCTCCTTACCTTAAAAGATATTGTCTGAATATCTTACCCAGTTGGCCTCCCTTGCATGATAAATACCTTCCTGAAATAGTCTTCCGTYCGGACCGTCCGATCGGTGTCAATTCTTGTCCGATCGGACACCCCTACTTGGAGTTGTCCYACCGGTTGACACTAGATCACCAACCYGTCAGTTCTGGAAATTCAAAATTCGCACATTCAACCAGCCGTAGCACCTGCCAAATACTCTACCCAACGAATAACTACAAATATATAKATTTAAGTAGAAAAATATACAAGAAGAGCTTTGGTTACCTCCCAAGAAGTGCAACYTTTAACGTCTTATGCTTGACGATACCTCAGACGTCCGTCAACTTTCTTGAGGTGGATCATTGAGAATCACCACTTCGTGATCTTTCTGCGAGATAGGTACTTTGCTTGATGAAAAGAGCAACTCCACTTTCCAAGTCAATGGCCATCGTTTGAAAAGGTATCATGGGG
>BMAC01000584.1:0-13125 GCA_014905375.1 Phtheirospermum japonicum
TATATATATATATATATGTTATATATTCATAGTAATATACATTGATGTATCATGTTCACATACTCAATTAAGAATAGTGTATATTTAGTGTTGAGGTATTAATTTTTGGCAATAATTCCATTTTTTTTTTTGTTATTTGCCTTTCTTAGGCACAAAATTAATTAGGAACTCTAGATTGTGTTTCCTAGTTTATCTATAGGAGTTTATTTTCCTAAATTGTGTCTAGATTTTAGTATGCTTATTTCCAAGTTTATATTTCTAAGATTGTCAATTTAAGACAAGAGAATACTAAAACTTAAAAACACTTCTTGGACACAAAAAAAGACGCACGTAATTCTTAAGAAGACGCAAGGAAGAAGACGCACAACAAAGAGAAGAAGTGAAGACTACTTGGAGCCATTGTTAGAATTCGACAAGTTCTTAGAAGTTGCGTGACCAACGGAGAAGAACTTGCCATCACGGCGAGAAGTATTTAGTATCAAGTTTTTGATATTTTAGTTTTCATATATTACTTCATATTTTTTTAATTATTCGTGAAAAAYAAAATAATATAGTTTTCGGGTTTGTACACCCAAGTTCACGAGTATTTTTACTTGTGGACTGAATTTAAATTGTCGTGTTCTTAGTACCTGTAATCCACACACATCCTCCATGTGGCATCTTTTTTCTTCACCTGCATTTCTTTACTAGTAGCTCCTGTACAATTCTCTCAAGTTCATCTTTATGGTTGTGGGAAGTCCTGTAAGGGTATTGGTGTTTAGGCACACTTCCAACTTTAAGGACTATTTGATGTTCCAACCCCCCTACCAGGAGGTAACCCCTTTGGCTCTCCAAAAACATCTGTATACTTCTCTAATAGGTTACACAATCCCTTATCCTCCTTAAGATCATGCTGAATGGGATGCAATACATAAACTTCTTCCACTTGTTCTTTAAACTCATCATGTAGTAATTGGAAAAGAGATTGATCTGTGATAAGTTAGCACTGGCCTGTGCTAGTGAGGGATTTTAACCTYATCCTTTTTCCTACCAGACTCATAGTAACTGACATGTCATCATAGTCCAGTTCAATTAGGGTGTTTTCTTTCAGCCAGTCACCCCCCAAGATAAGGTCACACCCTTCATGTTCTAGGAGTCTTAGAGGGTACTTGAATGTGTAGTTATGCATCTTCCAAGTAAATKTCACTGTCTGTTTAGAGCTCAYCAGCTTCTGTCRATTAGCCACCCTAACCAGTATAGGMTTGGTGGGTCCCAACTTACATCCCAGTTCCTTAGCAGTTGTCTCCTTGATAAAGCTCAAAGTACTTCCTGAATCCAGCAGTACCTGCAATTGTTTGTCCCCACAATACCCCATAAACCTCAAAGTTGTAAGGATGTGTTCCCCTGCAATGGAGTTGAGTGACATTTGGATCCCTCAACTGGGTACACTTCTTCTTCAGGTTCCTCATGGTTATGCATTTCTTTCAAATAGACCAGCTCTTCCTCCCCAGTCATCATCATGTAATTTATTCTATTCTTGCACATGTGCCCTATCCCAAATTTCTCATCACAATTATAGCACAGTCCTTTTTCTCTTCTTGCAACCATCTCTGCTGAGGTGAGTAGTTTAGGAGGTGGTTTTCCTTGAGTGGAAGGGGCTTGTCTTTAAGCATTAGGGGTTGTAGATGTGGTGCTCTTTTGATTTGGGTAGTGGGTGGGAATAAAGTTCTTGTTAGAGCATTTAACTCTCTTGGTGATTGCTTCTAAGGTCAGTAGTTGCTTCTTCCCCAGTTCAATGGTTTGTTGGAGGGTGTTAGGTTCAAACATGTTCACAAAAGCTTGTAGACCCTCACTCAATCCACTGATGAAACTTGCTATGAAATAGTCTTCAATGTATCCTTTCTTGTTCAACATAAGCATGAAGGCTCTCAACCCCTCAAATCTCTCCACATACTCAGCATATGAACCACCGCGTTTCAATTTGTTGAACTCCCCAATAATTCTAGCCTCTTTCAGCTCATCAAACTTGGCAGAAATGATTCCAATAAATTATTGCCAGGTAAGATCAGCTTCCCCTGGATTGAAATTTTGAAACCACTGAGCAGCTCTTCCCTCAAAATGCATAGCAMCCAGTGTGACTTTTTATGCCTCTGGGATATTGGGAATTAATTTAAAATACCCATTACATTTAAGAATCGAAGCCCTAGGGTTAGAGCCATCAAATCTGGGAAAACCAAGTTTAGGTAAGGGGCMGGTGATTTAGGAATCTTGCTGTTCTGTTAACAATCTATTTCTTGTTGTTGATTGTGATCTGGACTGTGATCCTTCATGAGTATGGTCTGGAAAAGGGGATCCCGGAATAGATTCCTCTTCAAATGTTGCCTTGCCCTTACTCATGTTGAGTAGCTGCAGCTGCATAGTGGCTAAGGTTGTAGTGAGGTGATCCAGTTTTTCAGTAAATCCAGTCCTCAACTCTTGCATCTCATTCTTCATACCCTTGAACTGCTCCTGTGTCTCTTGATCCTTTGCTMCACGTTTCAGATTCTCTGTTTGAAGATTAATTTCTAATTTCTTTTGCATTTCTTGCAGGTCCTTCAATKTAGTACCATCAGCCATGGCCAAGGATGGATGGGCTCTAGATACCAAATGTTAGGTTATAAGAATTTTTGATATATTGATGTAATTTTTGTATAATTTTATGTGTAATTAAACTGAAACTACCGAGAAGAAATGAGGGAGAAATGGGAGAAAAGGAGAGAAATTGGTAGGTAGGAGATATTATAATACTTTTTCTTCCTAAACTGCAAAGTGTTTCACCCTATATATAAGCATGGGGGGACCATTAAAATATTGTAAACCTAGTTCAAGCATATAAAATAACTAAATAAGATAAACCCCATTAATTTAATAGCAGCAGCCCATAACCCTTTTTAATCATGACAACGGCCCATTACCRTTCYCAACTGATCCGGCCCAACTCTCTCTCTTTGCCCATTCTGCATTATGTTGACTTGACCCGAATCCTCTCCAGCATCAACCCGTCCGCTTCCATCCTTAGCTCCACAATCGCGATCCCCCTTTTCWTCCGAAATCCAACCTTTCCCCTTTTCCTCACCGGCGATCTCAGTCATACCGATCCAATTAGGTTTAGAATCCACAACATAGTTTTACATACACATTGGGCCAAGTGCCCAGGTCGTTTGGCCAATAGTGGGCCAAGAAATATTGAATGGTGMCATCTCTCTCTTCTAATTGGTCTATCCGAAGAGGTCTACTTTAATTCTGATCTGATAAATCCTACCATCCTTTGGAAGTACCTTCCGACTTCACCAAGTTTCAAAGGAGAAAGGGCATCCGCCCGTCCAAGCACATGTCTCCTTTATCTGTTTTCAGCCAGCCTAAGCGACGCATAGATCCCTAGATGGAACCCTTGAAATGCATGAAATAGGATGTGAGAGGGAAAGCGGTCAGTTGCCGATGATAACGAGCCAAACAGAAGAATGCTTCCTTTTCTAAACGATGAAGTAATAGGTCGTAAAATGCCCCTCTTGCGTACACGGGATATCAAACCTGGACTGGGTGGTATTCTCAGGGATAACTCGCGAATTAAAGAATTCCTCTTGCAAGATGTTATTCTTCATTCCTATATATATGACATACGATTTATAAGCGCACTTTACGTCTTACTACGATTTGATATTTGGTGCCTTTTTCTCCCACTTGACTTGAAAGAAGGTTTTTCAATTTAATTACAAACTACACTAATACAACAGAGGTAGAAAAAGACAGACCTGTGATCACGCACAACTCATTTCGAGTTACAAACTACTTTGACATAGCAAATGGGACATAGCAAACTACTTTAACAAGTGGGACATAGCAAACTACACTCAATACAATAACAAACTACTCTCATCAATAATTCAAAACTTCCATGTACACATATAAGTACAACTACTCTATCCAATAATTTGAAACTACTATATTAGAATTACTCAGTTCCGAATTATCAACTTAGTTGTGAATCTCATARTACCGTGACATAGCAAACTACACTAAGTACGAATTACAAACTACACTAAGTATGAATTACAAAGCTATTGTGGCTTAGAAATTCAATGCTACATTTGGGAAATCATAAACTATTGTTACAATAATCCACAATTAAAGTGATAAAACAAAAAGTAAAAAATAAAGAGAAAAGTGTCACCCGACATTTTTTTGCGTTTATATATCTCATTTACAATGGACTTTCAAATGGACCATAGCATTAGAAATGTTGTTATAATTTCCAATCACGCACTTGTTATCATATATTGTAAAGTTTTGCCATCAACGCCCAGGTCCCTTGCCCTCATTGTATACAAAGGCAAAAAAGAATAAAGAAAAGGTCTAAGGTTAAAGTATTATATTGTGTTCAGTTCAATGGACTTTAACTTAAAAATTATAATGATGTATTTACTTTAGGTTGCATTTAAATAGATCTTTTCTTTGAGCCATTGACGTTAAAGCTAATGAATGGACTTATATTTTGATAAAACATATTTTTTTAATAAAAACTACATTAAGTATGAATTATAGAACTGTTGTGGCCTATATTTCAGTGCTACATTTGGGGATCATAAAGTGTTGTTACAATAATTCCCAATAAAAAATATTCAAAACTATTGCGGAGTTCGATAAAATACATTTACCGATCAGGSTCGTCGAAGTATAATTACAAAATACTCCATTCAATAAKTCAAAAACTACTGGGCAAACCTGGGTAATAAGGGCAAGGGCCATACCATGACTCAAATATTACACTAGGTTCRGAATTACAAACTACTTTGAGTACGAATTACAAACTACTCTGACATAGTTGAATAATTACAAACTATATTGAAATAGCAAACTACCTGCATACCGATCAATAAAATGACAGTAGAAAAATGCAAACTACTTTGAAATAGAAAACTACTTGGCCCAACACTAAAAACGGTCACAAGGGTACTGTTAAAACACAGGAGRGGTAATTTGAAAKKCCCCCAGTAAATAGTTATTCAATAAAATTCGATAAAACTAAAATTGCATAATGTAAATCCAGACTACTCCGTAACAATGAGCTAACAACTGAGCTCACAATGTCATAATGTAATTAACATTCTGAAATGGAATAATGCATTTTCATACTCATCGTCTCTAGTTCACTTCATTGTGCATGGATTCTGACAACTAGGTCATCGAAAGAGAATCACGACTCCACGTCAACTATGAGTGTCTCCTCTCCATATTTACGTAGAATAATAATACCTCCGTAGTCGGCCAAATCTACATAAACTTTAAAAAACTATGTAGTCCAAAACAGCATTCAGCGATAAAATGATGTCAAACTAGTATGGGATAATAAGAAGGAATAATAGAACCTGAATCCATACTGCACATTTTACTAAATTTTTGTACGTTATAATTACACGCAATTTTGAAATAGCAAACTACTCTCGCAAAGACCACTAATTGGCAGTAGCGAGTGCAATGGTAAGTAAAGATTTCTTATGTAATTGCAACCCAAAACATAATTATGAACTACTWCGGATAATCTACACTCACATATAAATACAGAACTACTGTGTAAGATAAGTKMAACCTACCATCGTGAATGATTTGAAACTACCATAGTTTGGGCAGACCATAATTGGTAATACAACATAACTATGAATTATACGGGCTAATGCAACACGACTATGCATCAATTAAATAATTACAAACTATTTGTTCGATAAAAATAGCAAGGGTAGAGTATAATTTGAAACTACCAAGGGCATACCATCYTTGATAAAAAATAGCAAGGGCAAAGCATAATTTGAAAATAAACTCACAATGATATATTTCGATAAACGCAATACCACAACCACATARTCTGTAACATAGTTCAGTGAACATCCAGTTGTTACACTACCAGAGAGGATACTTGAATATCACTGAACATTCACTTTCCATCTTCAAACCCACGCCAATCAAGATTGTATATTATGGATTGTGTAATACTCGCAGGAATACGAATTCGCGGGCGGTGTTGTAGTTGAAAACCTCATCCACAGAGGCTGAGTAAACTGGCGATTGGTGTTTGCAATAAATTTGATGGCGTGAATCACGCTTTATTAACTGAATGATAGCTCCATCTACTCTAATTTCTATCACTCCGTCTGTTTAGYTTTTTGGGGTAGATTTGTCAATCTACTTTAAAATTAGGATTATATGGTATTTATTTGTCTTAGATAGGAATAAAAATATTCAAAGGATTATATYGGATTTTGAGTTTATGATATATGACTAAATGGGAATTTTCCCTTGAATAATTACATAATCTAATGGTGCATCAAGGTGTACCTGTCGARAGACAAGTACAAGGGGGTGCCTATTTAAATGTTAATATTACTTTGKAAATGTCTAATATGTCATTTGTATGTTAAATATTTTAAATAAAATTAATAAATATTTTTCATTTATTATAACATACCCCAAATTTTTATTAATTACAAAAAGGCCCACCAATCATACATCTCTCTTGTAAAAACACCCCAAACCTCCATTAATCAACACCTCCCTCAAATCATCATCTCTCGTCTTTCCTTTGCGGATTCACGAATAAGGTAATGAAGTTTGTGGTTTTCCCAATTTTGTTAAATTTTGTGATTTAAAAAGAAGAAAAYTCAGCAAGTTGCAAATCGATTTGAGTTTTCTTGTACAATTATGGTCATCAAGTTTATTAAAAAAAAATCCGACGACTTTGATCAAAAGCCCTAATTTTGTAATCCTTTTCATGGAGCCGCCCAAAATCTCCACTGCAGGGGTCTTCCCATTATCCCAACCCGCCGGAGTCAGTGAGTCCRGACGCGGCGACGCTTAGGGGCGGTTCGCGATCAGGCAATACAGCAAGTGGTACTCACACGCGTGGGGCATGACTATACTGGCCGGCGTATCATTCTTCGCTCTCGGTTGGGTTATCAAAGGCTCCAATCCTCTACCGTAATATATCAGATATGTGTTTTTTATTTGTGCGCACCAACTATTTGAATAAATTGTCCAATGAAATGTTAWTGTAGTTAATTTTAATTTTTTAATCTGGTTATGAACTTAATGAAAGTTTTTTTTCTAGTTAATATTTGTGCTATTAGGGATAACACGGACTAAGTTAGAAAAARCGAACTTGTGAGTTTATTACTTAGGCTAGCCTATTTTTCCTAGTTCTAAAAGCGGCTCTGACATTAAATCTAGAGAGCTTATTATAGGTTGTTCAATAGTTAAACTTAATCYAATAATTYTTTRGATTAATTATTCGGTAAGTAAAAACTCGAATAACATTCCTTATTGCTATTTAGGACTAATAACTCCAAAAATATAATAGGGTTAATTGTCACAATTAATTAGATTTATTCGTGCGAAGGTGTAMACGAAATCGTAAACCGGGAGTTTTCTTTATATTAATTTAAGCATTATTATTTTTTCGCTTTAGTTTAGTTTTAATATTTGCAATTATTAMTATTTTATATAAAATCAACAAATACCCCTTTTGTTAGTAAAATTTATTATTTCAATTAATATAAAATAATTATAATTTAATTCACACCTTTCATGTAATCGACCATACTTACCACTGATACTACTAACTAGTGGAGGAAAGCAAGGTAAAAGTTATAAATATTAAATTTACCATGTCGCGACGTGAGGTCATTAGTCAATGATCCAATGTATAAAAGAGTACATTAAAGTGAGTCATCTCCCCCCGGTCATTTAGCCCACCATTAACTTTTTTTCAATTGGCATAATTGATCCAACAAGTGGGAGTGAAATATTTAGTCAACTAATTAGATTTTTATCGTTTATTTAGTCTAATTTTTGTTTGAAACCGAGTTTTTTGTTAGAAAACTACACATGACACCTTGAACTTATAGAGTTTGACCATAATTAAGTAATAAATGTCACGTGGACGCTAACACAGTAATATTRGTTATTAAATAATAATAATGATGATTCCCATCACCTTAGTACGTTGTTGTTGTCGGTGATTGTCGGTCCGCTAAAAAAAATTCAGCCCAATATTTTACAATCATGATATAAGAAAATTTTAATARCATCAAGATTTTTTTTCTATTTCTTTTCTTCAAACATAACGTAAAACTTCACTATCAATTAAGAAATTGTTTATTATGTGTATCAAGTAAGTTTATTTATTTATTTTTTTCCCCCCAAAAGTCTCATTGAATAAAGATGACTTTTATAAATTATCAAAAGTCTCGCTAAAACTTATATACAAAACTCCCTCTTTCTTTTATAAATTATCACGAGTTTCACATGTTCATGTCATATCAACAAAATTCACCATTGACCGAGCATGTGTCTGATATGATACTATACTAAGTATGATATCAAATTGTAAGAGGTTGTTTTAAGATAGTATTATTGTAAATTAAAATTTTTTGAGATTTTATTGAATTGCGGTGGGAATAAAATTGAAAAAAATTGTGAAAAAACATGTCGAACAATATTTAACATGATATTAATCTTCAAATAAAATGTTATTTAATTAAAATGGATGGAATAACATATTTAAGTTGTAATTATTAAGTGAACAGTTTAATTTATCAAAAGCCCAAAATAGATTATAGCCGGCCCAAAARAAGAAAAATAAGAGTTAGAAAGGCCCAGCCTCCAAGGAAATACACAGCTGCTCTAAAATTCCAATCGATAGGATCTCCCCTTTTTCCCCTAAAAATGCAAGCGGCCAATTTTTTTTTTGGGCGGCAAACATCCGACGACGGCGAGAAAAGATCGAGCAACGACGGGGAGAGGCGGTTGAAAGGATCTTCTCCTTCTTCATATAATTTTCAGATTCTAAGGTAATTAATTCTACTTCTAACTTATCCTAACCCTATTTTATGTTATGTTAAAATTGATGATGCCTTCTTTTCTGACCTAACTGTCAAGCTGCTGTGAAGATATATTAATCCTGCTTGTGAATTGTGAATTGGTGTAATTCGATCAAGAACAATTTCACCGCAGATTAAGAACAATTTCACCGCAGATTACCTCATAAACAAATTGGGTTTCTCTCCGGAAACCGCCCTCACAGCCTCCAAAAACTTAAAATTCAAGTCCCCAGAAAAACCAGATTCAGTCATCGCATTCTTGAATAACAACGGTTTACCCAAGACCAAATCGTAACCATGGTTAGAAAACACCCCAAGATCATCTCATGCGATCCCCAGAAAACCCTTTTGCCCAAAATCGAATATTTCAGATCCTCCGGCCTTCCCCAACCCGACGTGACCGATTTATTCGTGTTGACCCCTGGGCTCTTCGGCTCTAGCCTAAACAAACAAATCGCGCCTAATTAAGACTTGTGTGTAAAGTGCATTTTTAGGTTATTAGGGATGTCGTATGTTTTAGTGCTTTCAAACAGTGTTTCCTAAATCTAGTAGAGGTGTTATATGAGTTCTGAGGAGGTGTTTGTGATATGATAATTGTTTAATCTGTTTATGAATTATATAGAATTAAATGATAGTGTGGATAATGTATTTGTTTTATTCAAGCTGATATGTATTTAGATTATAAAAGAATGTAAGTGCTTTATGCTAGTGATTTGGTGCTTTCTTCTGATAGTAATAATATTTTTCTATTATCTTGTGAATAGAAATTGCGTGAACTGGCATGGTAAGATTTGTTAAAACTTACATGAAATGTGTTAAATGCTTTCAAATTGTTTGTAAAGTTCTTTTGAGGTTATTAGAGATGTTGTATATTTTGGTGCTTTCAATCTCTGTCTACAGTGCTTCTGAATTCTAGTGGGTGCTATATGAGTTCTGAGGAGGTGTTTGTGATATAATGAAGTTGTAGTGTTATTTAATCTGTTTATGAATTATATAAAATTAAATGATTGTTCTTCTATTGTGTTTGATAGCGGTTCTTCTATAGAACCAGATAGGGCTCCATTATGGAGCCCTGTAAATGACATGACATTCATCTGAGCCCTTAATTATTTTTTTCTTTTTATTTTTCTTTCATTTTTTTATAAATACACGGTGGGGTGAATGTCATGTGTTATATAGGGTTCCGTAATGGAGCCTTATCTGGTTCTATAGAAAAATTATGTTTGATAGTGCTAATTTTTGTGTTTGATAGTGCTAATTTTATGTGAATCTATTGGAATATGTTTCTCTTATGAATGCACAATGTGATTGTAAACATGCTTTTTGAAATTAATTGCAGTGCTTTGAACAGTAAGCATACGAATCATACAAACCTTGAGAAATATTATTTGTAATTAATTTCTACTATTATGTAGTACAATCCTTACTCATATTAATGGCAATAGGTATAATGCTTACCCACAATTCAAAATCCATAAAAAATGGCATTTTTCTCCATTTTGTATGAATTTTAATTATCATATCTACAATGCTTTTAGAGGTTACTAGTATTGCTCCATTATATTTGAAACTATTTGGGTGATATTTTTGTGTGCTTGTGATGTTATAAACTGATTATAATAGTGGTTTTATATAAAAATGCTTAAATAAATTATGCAGATATATTCAGAAATCCTAAAAAGCACGAAGTTGATCAAATTGAACAAGTTCAAGAGAGGCAGCCCCAGAATATTGCTAGCACGAGAGCCATTGAAATTACCCGGTTGATGTGATTGACTTTCTTATAAATCAGTGGTGATACTCTGAAGAATAAACAATTTCATTTCCAATACCTTGACTTTTCTAAGTTAAGTTACTTTGGTTTATTGAAACATTAGACCATGTATTTTGATGCTTGTTATACTCGAAATATGTAAATATTCTTTTATTTACTTCCATATTTCTTATTAAGTTGTTTAATTAGATGCTCATATATAAACTTACTATACAAATCATGCAAAAAAAAAAAAAAAAAAACTCAATCACTGTCACAAAACAATAACAATTAGAAAAAATGCACCACAAAATGTTGTTGAAAGCCATACAAGAAATTGAAAATAGCACTCTTAGGATACAATATATGAATGACCCCGTATAATAACTATGTACATCTATGAACCAAAAAAATTAAAGAGTTTCATTATGTAACATCATAATTGAACACTTGCACACATTCAAAAAAATGAACGACCGGTTGTTAAAAATACCCTTTATCGCAAGCAACTAAATAAATAGACGCATTATATATAATGTATGTAAAAATACACTAAATAAAAAAGTATTGGACAAAAATCACTACATTTTAGTGAAAACATCACAAGAAAAATAGAAAAAAAATCTCAAAATGCGGCAAACACTTGAAACAATTAAAGAGGAGGAAAAGGAAAAATACTGTTAAAAACATATAAAGCACCCCCGAGTAATATAATAAAGCACCACATCATATTTGTACGAAGCACTGTTACTTTGCAAGTGAAAACGCCAAAAATTATTGCACGTCTGCAATTGTCACTTCTTGTAAATTTAACACAATAATTCTAAACATTGATACAATTAAAAAAAAAAAAAATCTCTGCTAGGAGCATGGAAAGAAAATAAGGATGGCTAATAATTGCATGATATAAAAGGAATCAATTTGTATTAATATCAATTAATGGAGCATGGAAAGAAAATAAGGATGGATAATAATTGCATGATATAAAAGGAATCTCATCCTGATTATAGTGATTGATTAATTACAAAGCAATAAAAAGACAATCACATCCCTAATATGCTTGAACTCAACTCTAAATAGTTTTTAATCATAGCCATTAACTTAATTTAATTAATGGTGTGGATTTGTCCCTAGGTTCACAAATAAGGACATGGTTCTCATTTGAACCTAATCATATACATATATATAGGATTGAGTTCAAATGAGAACCACGTCCTTATTTGTGAACCTATGGACATTTTACAGCCATTAGATGAAAACAAAACGGTGGCCAAAATTTGTTACTTATCTTATTCATTTTTAGCATGTAAGGGTATGAGAGTCTTTTTTAAAATATGCATTAAATATACCCACGTCTTTCTCCATATTTTCATTTCACAAACCACAAATCAAACCTACCATTTCTCTTTATTTTATCTTAGATTTTCTCTCTCTTAAATCTTTCAATTTTCCTCTCTTGGAAAGATGCAAATTTTAATCAAAGAAAAAAAGAGCAGAGAAAGAGCTTAGGATCAAAATCTCGCAGAAACATGGCGTTGTCTTCGAGCATCGGCCTAACGTTCAAGCTCCACCCTCTCGTCATCGTCAACATCTCCGATCATTACACTCGGGTAAAGTCCCAGTCCCTTCTGCCTCCCGCCACCCCTCACGCCGGAACCGATGGTGGAGACTCCTTGTCCCTCTCTTCTCCTCCTACACCTCACGTATTCGGATGCATCATCGGCGTCCAGCGCGGCCGCACCGTCGATATCTTCAACAGTTTCTTCTCAATAACAACATCCTAGATCTTCTATTTGAGTTCATCATCGATTTGTGTGGTCTGCCAGGATGTGCGGACTTTTGGACTTGATCGGATTGCGATTGGACTTTCTTTATCAGCATAATGGTGCTTTTTTATGATTCTTCAAGTCATTATTTTGAAGCTATATGAAGCGTGGGTTGTATGTATTTGGTAATGAAAGAGTGCTTTATGTTTAAATATTCCTGGATGTGTATCGCATTCTTTATGTATCCCCAATGCTTTGAGTATAATATGTTGGTGCTTTGTCGTGATTCGTACAGTTTGTGTTTGATTTTGTGCACCCAAATTGTTTAAACCAGTGAGTAGTGAGATTAACAGAGTTTAGAATTAATTTATGAAATGTGTTTAGTGCTTTCCAAGTGTATGTACAATGCTTTTATTTTACGTGAATGTGTTTTATGAGTTCTTACAAACATGTGTACGGTACTTTCAAATTAAGTATGTACTACTTGAAGGGTATGTATACAATGCTTTCAAAGGCATTTGTGGTGTGCTTTCTGTAAAATTAGAAGGTCTATGGATATAAGAATAATTCTCAAATTTCACGATGTTGTTAATCAATGTTATCAACATCAGATTATCAACATTGATTAGAACAGGATATAAAAGTGCAGCGGAAAATAAAAATAGAGAACACGATTTAAACAAAATCAGTTCACAAGTAAATACTTGTGAACTTGGGT
>BMAC01000584.1:46991-58063 GCA_014905375.1 Phtheirospermum japonicum
AAATAATCTATTTATGAACATTTATATCTAGTAATTTATGACTAATTACTACCAATTTATATATATATATATATATATATATATATATTTTGAATTGCATATGCTTCTCTCCTTCTCTCTCTCTCCCTCTACACACACACACACACACACAGAGAGAGAGAGAGAGAGAGAAGAGAGAAGAGAGGTGAGAATAATATGTAATTAAAAAATATATATATATATATATATTGTAACTATGACAAAACTTTAAAAGTGTCATTTTATAATTTCTATGTAACTTATGGGTCGGCTTTATATCAAACATCTATAGTAAAAGAGCCAAGACTTTTTGAAATTTATTTTATGCGATCAGAACTATTTAAAATTATTTTATTCGACGAGAACCATATCGTTTGTGTGTGTGTGTACTAGTTTAAAACCCACATATTGTGCGAGATTTGAAAAGATTAATATTCATTAAAATACTAAAAGATATTATTGAAAATCTCACATAAAAATCATAAGATTATTTGTTCTATTTAGTGAAAGATTTTTTTCACAATAAATAATTTTTACACACAAATTAGAATATTATTTGTTCTAATTATAACAAGATTGGTTTTCACTATAAGGAAATTCTGAGTTTTTTTTTTATTCGTGAGTCACGAAATTACTTGTAAAATACATCAAAATACCCTAAACTTGACAGGAAACCCGTATAAAATTGAGTTTGAAAAAATATAAAACATACACCCTTGTGTCACGTGTGAATATGTGATATAAAAAATTAAAATGTATAATGTACTGATAATTCTATTGAAGAAATATTGTACACTTAACTTGTAATATATGTAATATTATTTTATTATTATTTATTTCTTTTTATTTTTCTGCACAAGACACTTATTTCTCCGTATAGAATATAATGTGTATATCAATGCATTATATTGAGATTAGATAAAGAGATTTAGAATATATATTTATTTCCCAGGCGCTAATTATAGTAAGACTGATTTTCACAATAAAGAAATTTCAATTATTATTATTATTATTATTTTTTTTTTTATTTTTTTTTACCGCAAGTCACAAAATTAGTTGTAAAGTATATCAAAATACCATAAACTTGACAGAGAACCTCATAGAAAATTGAGTACAATACCTGCGTGTCACGTGTGAATATGTGATATAAAAAAATTAGAATCTATAAGGTACTAATAATTCTATTAAGAAAATATCGTACTTCTAACTTGTAATATATGTAATATTATTTTATTATCATTATTTGTTTCTATTTTTTATCTGCAAGAGGCACTAATTTATTCGTATAAGTATATAATGTGTGTATTAATGCATTATATTGGGATTAGATAAAAAATTTAGAATATATATTTATTTTCATAAGTGTAATATTTTATTTTATTTTATTATTTATTTTATTTTTTTTGTTTTCCCTTACTTTTTTTATTTTTTTTTGGCGTAACACTATTTTTTTCATATATATTTTCAATGTTATTTTCAATTTATTATATTAGGATTAGATAAAGAAATTTAAGTTTATATTTTTCTATATTTATTTTTCTTTTGTAATAATTTTATATGACTCGTATTTTTCTTAAAAAATATTTAAGATTCTAATAAAATTATTTCAATATTTATTATAAATAAAAATTAACTCAACGTATATAAGTTTTTTATAATTAGATATAACTTATATTTTTATATTATAAGATTAAAAGTAAGATATTGAATTAGTTATAATATGCTTAAAAAAACATTAAATTAGGTAACTGTTAACAAAAGAAAAATATTGAATTAGATAAAATATAATAATAGGAAAATATTAAATTAGGTAAAATATAATTTAAAAAAAAATACTAAATACACACACACACACACACACACACACACACACACACCCTAACAATCGGGTCTTAAAATACTTTATGAAATAGTTATTTATAATTTAATTATAATTTCTTCTATTTATATGTTATTTAAAATATTTAATATTTAATTAAAATATTTCTAAATTTCATTCTTAAACATATTAAATAATTATGTAGAATTAGAATTAAAAAGGTATATTTATTATACCAACATTTTCTGATATATTTTATTATTTCATATAAGTTTATTTTTACTTCTTATTATTTAGATTTATTAAATAAATTATTTAGAGTTTAATTACAATTTATTAAATTTTTATTTGATTCAAAATGTTTGAGATTTCATTTTATATTATTAATAGGATTTCTAATTTGCTTGAAATATTTTTCATTTTAAATTTATTGAATAATAATTATTTATTTATTTAATTATCTTATATTTTTTTAACTTATTTATATTATAATACTTATATGCTTCATTTTATACATTTAACATTTTTATAGATTGGTTCATAAATGAATTAAATACCTGATATCTTTTTTTTTTTTTCCTAACTAGGAGTCCGGATAATAAAAAATTTGGCAAAAAAAATATTTATGTTAAAGAGATAAAAGAAACCTTGTAAAAAATAAAAGAGGTAAAAGGACAAAAGAAAGAGACAAAAAAAATCACAACGTGGGGAGAAAAAAAGGGATAAGAATTAGCTACTTTAGTCCACATACTTATATTATGTTACTGCACCAATCTAAAGGCCACTATTAAATTTTAACATCTAATGATATAGGATAAAAGGAAGGCATGGTACCCACATGGGTACTGTAGAAGCTCCCACACACACACACACACACACACACACATATATATATATATATATATATATATATATATATATAGAGAGAGAGAGAGAGAGAGAGGAGAGAAGAGAGAGAGAGAGAGAGAAGAGAGAGAGAGAGAGAGAGAGGTAGATAGATGGATAGATAAATAGATAGATAGATAGATAGATAGATATTGTTATCGGAAGAGTTTTCTAAATCTGGTGTGAATTTGTAACATAAATAGCTTATTATGACAAATTCATACTTGAAGTCACCAAAGAACTCTTTTGTGTCAAAATAATATTGTCTCCATTTTTCTAAAACTAATGACAAATTATGGCGTTGTCATGAAAAGAAACATGTTGTGACACCAAATATCYTCACCATTCTTCAAGTGGACATTAGTGACAAAAATGATTTTGTCACAATTACAAACTTATCGTGACACCCAAATATCGTCACACTTTATTATATTTTTGTCATAAAAAAGGTTTTCCAAACCATTATTTTTTTTGTCTTCCCAATATTGTGACAAACTACATTTAAACGTCATTAAATATAAGTATTCGTGATGAAATCGGTGAACAACTGTGACAACAATAAATACTGTCATATAAGGGTGTTATTCTATGACAAAACTAAAAAACGTCACAATTAATTAACATATTATGACGAATTTTTATGCGTGGAAAAAAAATCGTCATCGAACATCAGATTTCTTGTAGTGTAGTCTTCACGTCCTTTCCTTGCTGTGCGTCTTGCGTTGCGTCTTCTTCAAAATCCGTGCGTCTCCGTACGTACAAAAGTTGTTTCAAACTTTAGGATTCTCTTGTCTTAAATAGACAATCCTAGAATTCTAAACTTGGTAAACAAAAAATAAATCCTAAACATAATCTAGGAAACTAAATAAAGTCTTGTACATCAACTAGGAAACAAATAAAGTCCTAAATCTAGTTCCCTAATTTATTTTGTGCCCAAGAAAGGCAAATTACAAAATAGGAATTATTGTCAAGAATGAGTTCCTCAACAATAAGTAAAATGTGAATAACTAGTAAAATGCTTAAGTCAACTTACTGACAAAGTAAAATGTGAATAACTACTAGATGAGAGAGGAGAAATATCTAATACCTGTTGGAAAATGTGGGCTCAAAATAAATTGCAGCGGAAAAAATATAAACACTCTTGTTTATTCTCACAATCACACAATCATTAAATGAACTCTCTTATAAAACTCATACTTGCAAATGAAAATATACATGGCTATTTATAGGACTAAACTACATAAATGAAAAGACACAACTAATCATGTAAAGGCACAAAATATAAAAGGACACACATGTTCATGAATGGACACTATATCAAAAGTCACATCCATTAATTTAACCATGAATCTAGCTTATATATATTCTTCAACTTTCAACATCCCCCCTTAAGCTTGATTCTCTCGCATTCCAAGTTTGTGCCTCAACTTTTCAAAAGTTTCGCGTTTGAGAGGCTTCGTGAAAACATCCGCCACTTGGTCTTCGGATTTTACGAACTTAATTTGATTATCTTTCTTAGCAATGCATTCTCTAATGTAGTGAAACCTTGTATCGATGTGTTTACTACGATCATGAATAACATAATTTTTTGCTAGTGCAATCGCTGATTTGTTATCGACAAATACTTCCGTTAATTCCACGTCACCAAGGTGAAGTTCTTTAAGCAAACTCCTTAACCACACAGCATGACAAACACTTGACGTTGCAGCAACATACTCAGCTTCACATGTCGAAAGAGTAACTATTGGCTGCTTCTTCGATGACCATGTGAAAGCACATCCTTCAAAATAAAATACAATACCACTCGTGCTCTTACGATCATCGGGATCTCCGGCCCAGTCGCTATCACTATATCCGAACAATTTCATTTCTCCAGTTTCTGGATAAAACAAACCAAAATTGATCGTACCTTTGACATACTGAAGTATTTGTTTAGCCACTTTGAAATGATAGTAGTAGGATTCTCCATATAACGACTAATGAGACCAACTGCATATAGAATATCGGGCCTCTTGCAAGTCAAATATCGCAAACTTCCAACCAAACTTTTAAACAAAGTTGGGTCGACACGATCTCCATTTATATCTTTCGAAAGTTTGGTCCGAACATTAATTGGAATATTGGTTGGCACGCATTTCTTCATCTTGAATTTATTTAAAATCCCCTTTGCATAGCCTTCTTGGGAAATGAATATCCCATCTTTCTTTTGATGCACCTCAATTTTAAGATAGTATGCCATTAGACCAATGTCCGTCATCTCGTATTCTTTAGCCATCTCTTGTTTGAATCCGTCAAACCACTCCTCATTATTTCCTGTAAAAATAAGGTCATTATTTTGCATGTAATTGTTGCATTTTTCCTTGTGTTTTTAATTAGGATTTTATGTTGATTTTAGTAGTTTTTAATCGAGTTTCGTTAGGTTTTTCGTTTGTTTTCTCGTTTTATTATTTTTCATGTTTCTTGTTAATTTTATAATTAATTTGGTTAAATGGTCCGTTTAACTTGAGGTTTGTGGTAAATCATGATTTTTTATGTTGAAAATTCCTATTTTTAAAGGTGGAGGAATTGAAGGCCAAAGTTGAAGCCAAGCCTTGCCAAGGCAAGCCAAACTCCAAGCCAAGAGAGGCTAAAAAACGCCCAAACATTATGGAATGCTCACCATGGCAAGGCAAAATCGACTCCAAAGCATTGGCGCTTGCCGAAATTCACGCCAAACTGCCCACACTGGGTTACCCAGTGTCCGAGCAGCGCCCTCAAGCTGCCGATAGCGCCTACCGAGAGCGCCCGCAAGCTTCGAACGCGCCCATCCCACACCGCGCAGGCGCTCGCCAAACCTCGCGCCAACATGCCCAGCCACCCGTGCGGCCCGCCAAGCCCCAAGCCCCCAAGCTCCCGCCCAGGCCTGCCGGCCACCTGCGCCCAGGCTCGGCCCATGGTCGAGCCACCTCAAGCCATGGTCGATCCAAATCAAGCCAAAAAGGTGCCAAAAGCCTAGCCAAGTGGCTAGGAAGGTGCTTCCGGGTCAAACTTGGTCAAACCCCGGGAATTTTAAGCCTCTAAGGTCTATTTTGGCCCATTTAAACCCAATTAAATATAATATAAATAGGAGACTTCTTTCATTTTGTAAAAAAACACCTCTCATTTTCTCCCAAACCCAAGCATGGTGTTTGGGATTAGAAATCCTCTCTCTAGTTTCTAAGATCTAATTTCTCTCTCTTAGGTTTTAGATTCAATTTCAAGCTTTGATGTAATTTCTTTCTAGATTTAGATTTAACTTTCATACTTGGCCTTGGGTTTGTAAGCCTAAGAAGAATCCAAATACTCCTTTGGATTGTTACTTTTGATGCAATTACATTCAAGCTTTGTTTCATTTCCTAATTCAAGTAAGTTTCCTTTCAATTTCATGTTTTATGCTTTAATTCCATGTCTTGTTCTTCATTTCCATGCTTGTTCTTCATGTTATGCTTTTAGCCTTAGCACCTTGAATTCATGATGAAACATATGAATTGGCTATGGAATCTAGATGAGTGACACATCTAGATCATAGATCGGCTCTTGGATCGTCTTGATTTTGAGATTTTGCTATGCTGTATTTGCAATTTTATTTTTATGCATAGTTTTAGGTTAAATCTTAGATCTACTCTTTGTTGCTTGTTATTTTCCTTAAAGTTTTGAACTTTCTTGTTAATTTCCATTGCTCTTTACATCCATTTTCAATTTTTGGTAATTTGCATTATTTAGGATTTTATGCATAGTTGTACCTTGTGTTTGCATGCTTGTACTTGGTGAAACATTGCATTTTCTTGCTTATTTTCATTACTTGCTTGCATTTACATGTTGAGGCATCCGACGAGGCATCCTACCAACATGCAATTTCATTTCCTAGTTTAATTTAGTTAGCTTAATTGCTTTATTTTCATTTTCCTTTTATTTTCAAAGCTTGAAACACATAGAATCCTTCAATCGAATCGATCTCCAATAATACCGAGCCAAGAACCCGTTGATTCATTTCAACACCACGAAAACTCTACAAAAAAAATGACGCCGTTGCGACTCGGCTTGGTTAAGGCTTTCGATTTAATTATTGTTTCATTGTGTTTTTAGCTTTCTTTGTTATTTGACTTTTTTGTTAAGTATGTTAGGTACTTGTAGCTATGGTGGATACATTCCCGGCATGGGAGGGCATGGTGTAAACCATGTCGGGAATGAGTTATCGTATAATGGCTTTGGCAACGTGGGAGGGCATGGTG
Organism: Phtheirospermum japonicum; assembly: GCA_014905375.1. NCBI lineage: Eukaryota > Viridiplantae > Streptophyta > Magnoliopsida > Lamiales > Orobanchaceae > Phtheirospermum > Phtheirospermum japonicum. The sequence continues at coordinate 53,964 of BMAC01000584.1, forward strand.
CAAACCACGTTGCCAATGGTGGATATGATTATGGGCAACCCGGCATGGGAGGGCATGGTGCAAACTATGTCGGGTTTGATAGTTTCTCGGGCGTGAATGGTTATGGAGCTCTAAATTCCTATCCGAACGTGCAAGCCCCAACTTCCGACTCGTATGGCTATGGTGCTCCACAAAATTATCCGAGTATGCCAAGCCCGAATCCCGACTTATATGATGGTTCTCTCACTTCCAATTTCGATTATGCCTCATTTGATGCCACCTATGGCACTCATGATTCCGATCTATATGCGTACTTCGGAGGTTCGAGCTCCAATGACCAAAATGCCCATCCCGCCTTTGATATTCCGGTGCATTCTCCTATTCCGCCCCCCGATCCGACTCTCTTGGCCATTTTGCAACAATTGGATTCATTGACCACTAAGTGTGGTGCTCTTATGGCTACGTGTGGTTCTCTTAAGGCTAAGTGTGGTGCTCTTGATGCTAAGTGTGATGCTATTGATGCTACAATAGACCAATTCGCAAGCGATATTGATATGATTAAACGTGCTCATGCGGATTCCTTACTCATGGACATGCTTCAAGAATTAGTCGAAGAAGCGTTTATGGAGGCCAAGACCAATGAGGAGGTGGTTGGCCCGAACGTCGATAGTGAAGGATGTAGTGAGGATGAGCCCCTTGTTCTTAACGATGAGTCCGTTGTGCCTCTATGTGTCTCCGGTTTATTTGTGCACGATTCTCGTTGTGGCGTTGAGGTCAACGACGACTTCTTAGAGGGGGAGGTGGGGGTTATTGATGATAAGATAAAAAAAACTGACGATTATATTGAGGAGGAAGAGGAGAGCAAGTCGATTGTTATCCTTTCAAACTCGCACCGACAAGAAGAGGAGAGGATGGTTGTGGGGTTTAAAATTCTTAAGGATTCCATTGAGTGGAGACCCAGAGTGGTTGAGAGAGTTAGCCCTTCGAATTTGATTCTTGATGATATGATGAGAGCCGGGATGTGGAGGTTGTTGTTGAAGGGCTTGATGTTCGTACTCGCCGGGAGTAATCCCATTCACATGGTGCCCAAGACGAGCGGCTCGTTAGTTCTCGAAGATGGAGAAGGAGAATTGTTGGCCATGAGGGCTACGACAAGATGGAGGATGTTGAGCGATTCTAAGAAGTTTAATGCGGCTACCAAGAGAGATCATTTCCCTCCCCCGTTTGTCGATCAAAGGTTGAAGAAGCTAGCCGGCCATTACTCTTATCGTTTCTTTGATGAGTCTTCAGGTCATTTTAAAATCACCATCCCACCCGAGGACCTAGCCGAGACGAGCTTCAGTTTCCCATTTGGAACGTTTGCTTTTTGGCGGATCTTATATGAGCTATGCAATGCGCCAAGAACGTTCCAAAGAGTGGAGCCTCCCGACAAGGAGGAGATTGTYTTGGTGGACCCTCCTGTAATATTTCCACCTTGACCAAAAGGGAGTACGTCGAGCTAATGACGTAAAACAAGCGCTTCTTGGGAGGCAACCCAAGTTCTTTCCATTTCTTTCTTTCTTTTATTGAAAAATCCAAAAACATTCAAAAATTCAAAAATTCAAAAAAATTGAAAAATTGAAAAATGAACAAAAAATATTTTGTTGAAGTTCATGTACATATATCCTTGTGTTTTTGATTTTGTGTGATTTTCTTTTCTAGGTTCTGTTTTTTGACGTCGACCATTGGACGATTGGTAAAAGTGGTAGTGTTCATGAAGCCGGGAGATACTAGCCATGCTCGATGTTCACTCGGATTGCTTAGATGCTTAGGTGGACCCCACCGAGCTCGACCACAACTCGCTCGGTTGAGGAAGTCTCTATTCACCCTCCTTTTACTTATTTTTCATCAAAATGTGGGTAATGCATGGTTTAAGTGTGGGGTGGGTAGGTGGTTAGGGTCCGGGTTTTCATCAAGCATGTTTTGTTGCTCTTAACTCGAGCCTTGGCGAAGTGACGCATTCTTGGCGAAGTTACGCTTACTATTTTCGCTTGTATATGGTTGAGTCGATTTTTGTGTCGTTTGTGTGTTTATTACATTGTTGAACAACTCCACATACTTGGAAGTTTGAATAGTTTAATTGTCGGGTTTTTACATGTTTATGGCCTCTTGTGTGAGGGGTTGAATTTTTGTGCTTCGTCCAAACCCGCCTATGTATATATATATAATCAACATTTTCTCGTGAAAAGATTGCAAATCTCTAAAATTTATTTTGATTTTGCTCCCAAATTCGATGCAAACTAGTGAGTAGCCTTGTGTGATTTATCGGCTTGCTTGCATTTTTATGGAAATTGCATTGAGGAGGTTTGATTTTGCTCGTACATGATTGAATTCGAAAATGACCTCGAGGCACATATATTACCCTTGTTCCGGCCATATTCATATATGTAAGCTACTTAAAAATCCCAAATGAGCCCCTTTGAGCCTTTGTCCCGTTTCTTGTTAGCCGAGCTAAATTTTAGCTCTTGGATCTTCATAATTGTGAGGCGAGGGAGTTTATTGTTAGTTGACGAGAAATGTGAGGGAAATCTATTGCGGGTTTCGGGTTTTGAGTTGCTTATACACACAAAGTGATAAAGCGTGCGTTCAAGCGAAAAGCTTAATTCAAAAAGCCTAAGATTAGTGAAAAGAAGCAAATTAAAAAAGTTTCGAAGTGTTGTGAAATAAAAGTCAAAAAAGCGTGAGTATACGAAAGGGTTTCGAATGAGAGTTTGGTGAATTGGGAAAGGTGAACCGATCATAAGCTTCGAGTTTTAGGAGATAGAATTTTTGTGTGTTATTGATCACGTTTGATCGTGTGTTAGCCACTCTATTAAAATATTCCATACCTTACCAAAGAGCCAACATTACAACCCATAATAAAGACCTCTTTCAATTCCTATATAGTCATGTATTATGAGCAATCCTGAGCGTCCGATTTTTGAAATCTTGACGAGTGCATGCGTTGTCCGATTCGAGCGTATACACGTCCGTTATCAAACACTTTAGCGGATTGAGCGAATACCCTCAAAAATTTCCATTTGTGAGGAAGTCATCAATTTGGCTTGCATTTGAGAAAGAGTAATACGAGCAATGCTTGACGATAGCGAGTTTTTGTTGATATTTCCATCATATAAATAAGGATAAYCACAAGGGTTTCTCGTTTCAAACAATGTTCATTGCGTGTACACTCTCGATTCTTTTCGTTGTTCGAGGACGAACAAACCGATAAGTGTGGGGTAGTTGTTTTGCATGTAATTGTTGCATTTTTCCTTGTGTTTTTAATTAGGATTTTATGTTGATATTAGTAGTTTTTAATCGAGTTTCGTTAGGTTTTCGTTTGTTTTCTCGTTTTATTATTTTTCGTGTTTCTTGTTAATTTTATATTTAATTTGGTTAAATGGTCCGGTTAACAATCCAAAGGAGTATTTGGATTCTTCTTAGGCTTACAAACCCACGACCAAGTATGAAAGTAAATCTAAATCTAGAAAAGAAATTACATCAATGCTTGAAATTGAATCTAAAACCTAAGAGAGAGAAATTAGATCTTAAAAACTAGAGAGAGGATTTTTAATCCCCAAACCCATGCTTGGGTTGGGAGAAAATGAGAGGTTCTTACAAAATGAAAGAGAGGTTCTATTTATACAAGTTAAATAGGGGTAAATGGGTCAATTATGCCATATGAGCTTGGATTTCCATGTATTGACCAAATTTGACCCTAGATGGTCAAAATAGACCTTTTGGGTCGAGTTTGGCTCGGCGGGAAATTTGCAAGGTGGCTCGACATGGGCCGAGATGGCTCGGCGCTGGGCGGGCAGTCTCGGTGGGCATGTGCGGGCGTGGCCGGCCACGCTTGGCAGGCATGTGCGGGCGTGGCCGCCACGCTCGGCAGGCATGTGCGGGCATGGCCGGCCGCGCTCGGCCGCTCTCGGCCAGCGTCGGCAGGACCGCTCGGCAGCTACCGGCAGGTCTCGGCAGCTGCGCGCGGGAGCGCTCGGTTCGGGCCGACTCGGTTCGATTTTCGGGCCTCGATGCCTTCACCTATAAAATGTGAATTTAAAACATAAAAAACCATGAATTACCACAAACCTCAAGTTAACCGG
>BMAC01000584.1:58088-75606 GCA_014905375.1 Phtheirospermum japonicum
TATGCCATATGAGCTTGGATTTCCATGTATTGACCAAATTTGACCCTAGATGGTCAAAATAGACCTTTTGGGTCGAGTTTAGCTCCGGGAAATTTGCAAGGTGGCTCGACATGGGCCGAGATGGCTCGGCGCTGGGCGGGCAGTCTCGGTGGGCATGTGCGGGCGTGGCCGGCCACGCTTGGCAGGCATGTGCGGGCGTGGCCGGCACGCTCGGCAGGCATGTGCGGCGATGGCCGGCCGCGCTCGGGGCGCTCTCGGCCAGCGTCGGCAGGACCGCTCGGCAGCTACCGGCAGGTCTCGGCAGCTGCGCGCGGGAGCGCTCGGTTCGGGCCGACTCGGTTCGATTTTCGGGCCTCGATGCCTTCACCTATAAAATGTGAATTTAAAACATAAAAAACCATGAATTACCACAAACCTCAAGTTAATTACTTTTGATGCAATTACATTCAAGATTTGTTTCATTTCTTAATTCAAGCAAGTTTTCTTTCAATTTCATGTTTTATGCTTTAATTCCATGCTTTGTTCTTCATTTCCATGTTTGTTCTTCATGTTATGCTTTTAGCCTTAGCACCTTGAATTCATGATGAAACATATGAATTGGCTATGGAATCTAGATGAGTGACACATCTAGATCATAGATCGGCTCTTGGACCGTCTTGATTTTGAGATTTTGGTATCCTCTATTTGCAATTTTATTTTTATGCATAGTTTTAGGTTAAATCTTAGATCTACTCTTTGTTGCTGGTTATTTTCCTTAATGTTTTGAAATTTCTTGTTAATTTCCATTGCTCTTTACATCCATGCTTTCAATTTTTGGTAATTTGCATTATTTAGGATTTTATGCATAGTTGTACCTTGTGCTTGCATGCTTGTACTTGGTGAAACATTGCATTTTCTTGCTTATTTTCATTACTTGCTTGCATTTACATATTGAGGCATCCGACGAGGCATCCTACCAACATGCAATTTCATTTCCTAGTTTAATTTAGTTAGCTTAATTGCTTTATTTTCAATTTTCTTTTATTTTCAAAGCTTGAAACACATAGAATCCTTCAATCGAATCAATCTCCAATAATGCCGAGCCAAGAACCCGTTGATTCATTTCAACACCACGAAAACTCTAAAAACAGTCATCGACGTACAAACACACAATCAACATGTTACCTTTATCATCAACTTTTACGTAAAGGGCATGTTCATGAGGGCATTTCTTAAATCCTTTTTCCATAAAAGTTTGATCGATTCGGCTATACCAAGCTCTTGGCGCTTGCTTCAAACTATACAACGCTTTCTTTAACTTCAACACTTTTCCCTCATGGCCTGGTAACAAGTAACCTTTTGGTTGATCTATGTAAACTTCTTCTTCAAGTAATCCATTCAAGAATGCCGACTTCACGTCCATTTGATGAATTTTCCACTTCTTTTGGGCTGCCAACGAGATCAGAAAATGGATGGTTTCCAAACGAGCTACAGGGGCAAAAACTTCATCATAGTCAATTCCAGCCTTTTGTTTGTATCCTTTGACTACGAGCCTTGCCTTGTATCGTTCTATCTCTCCTTTTGAATTCTTCTTCGTCTTGTAAACCCATTTGACTCCAATGGGTTGTTGCCCTTTTGGAAGAGAAGAAAGTTCCCAAGTCTCATTCTTCTTAATTGCACTAACCTCATCATCCATGGATTTCTTCCACTTTTGACTCTTTGACGCTTCTTCAAAGTTTATGGGCTCAGTATTAGCAAACAAGCAGAACAAGTTTGGATTTTGATTGAGCTCGTAAATTTCTCTCAACGATCCTGTCTTTTGAGTTCTTCCGCTATTTGAACTCTTGCTTTCTGATAGAGGTTGATCACATGGGGGTGGCGATGGAGGACTCAAGGGCTCCATCGGCTCTTCTTTGACTTCTTTCGAAATAGACTCAAAAGGGTAAAATGTATATTGCTCCTTATCTTGAGTACTTTAGTCCCAAGAACTCTTTTCGTCGAACACGACATCACGACTAAGTTTCCTTTTCTTCTCAATTGGATCATACAATTTATAGCCTTTCGATGCTTGATCATAACCAACAAAAATATATTTTTGGCTCTTCACATCAAGCTTGCTCCTGTTTTGATCTGGTATGTGGGCATGTGCAATACTACCAAATACTCGCAAATGTGAAATGCTTGGTTTGAAACCACTCCACTTCTCTTGTGGTGTTTGATCACGAACACTTCTTGTCGAACTCCTGTTGGACAAATAAATAGCACATTCCACAGCTTCTGCCCAAAATTCTTTTGGCAAATCTTTGCTCTTCAACATGCATCGAACCATATTCATAATTGATCGATTCTTCCTTTCCGCGACACCGTTTTGTTGTGGAGAATAAGCAACGGCAAGAGATTTACGAATACCATTCTCTTCACAAAATTTCTGGAACTCCGTTTAAGTGAACCCACCTCTATTATCCGACCTTATTGCCTTAATTTGATAATCACTTTGCTTTTCCACTAGATACTTGAACCTTTTGAAGGTTAAAAATGCCTCTGACTTGTTCTTCAAAAAAAAACACCCAAGTCTTTTGACTAAAATCATCAATGAAGGTCAGAAAACACCGATTATTTACGAGTGATGATGGTTCGATAGGTCCGCATATGTCTGTATGGATTAGCTCTAGTGGTTGCTTCGCTCTTGAGAGAGATTCTTTTAGAAAGGAGTGTCGATGTTATTTCCCTTCAAGACATCCTTGACAAATCTGATCAGGATGATTTATCACGGGTAGTCCTCTCACTAACTTCTTGGACGACATCATCCTCAATCCACCAGAATTTATGTGGCCGAGCCTTAAGTGCCATAACCAAGACTTGTCTCTTCAAAACACGCTTTCAAGCACTTTGCCATGTCGTGCTGAATTTTCAACATGAACATTCTATTATTTGACATTTGTACCTTAGCTATCAACCTCCCTTCGGAATTTCTTAGGTACAAGCTTTGGTCTTTCATGTGCACGTCGTACCCTTTTTCGAGCAATTGCCCAATACTCAAAATATTTGCTTTCATTCCAGGTACATAGTAAACATTTTCAATGAATTGGTGTCCGCCATTCATCAATCGAATGAGAATCCTTCCTTTTCCTTGGATGGTGACTTTTGACATATCACCAAATGTGATATTTCCGGCAACAGTAGCATCAATGTCAGCGAACATGTGCTTCTCCCAGCACATGTGATTACTCGCACCCGAGTCGAGGTACCGCAAAGTATTTTCTTCTTCGATTGACGCTTTCAATGCCAACAACGATTGGTCAGAATCTTTTTCGACAAGATGAGCCTTTTCAAAGTTAGACTCAGTTCGGCACTCCGAAGCATAGTGCCCAAACTTGTGACAATTATAACATTCGACATCTCTCTTATTTTGATGACGATTAAATCCACCTCTTCCGCGAGTTCGTGATTGACGAGGTTCCGATTGTGACTCTTCATTTTTGTATGAACTTTGTTCTTCTTGACCTCGTTCACGTCCATGACCGCGCCCTTGTCTATAACCACGACCTCTACCATGACCGCGATATCCAAAGTTARTYGATTTATGTTGGTCGYAATTMATCGTCATTGCTTGAAGAGATTGCTCGACTTCRGGTTCTCTCYTTCGTCTTTTTAATTTTTCTTCATGCACTTGCAATTTTTCGAGCAACTCATTCAAGTTAAGGGTCTCGACATCATTCGACTCTTCAATGGCTATTACAATGTAGTCGAATTTCTGCACAAGAGATCAAAGTACCTTTTCAACAACTCGCTTTTCTTCTAACTTTTCTCCATTGCTTTCGAGTTGGTTAACAACTATCACAACTCTTGAGATGTAGTTGGATACTTCTTCGGATTCTTTCATCTTTAAGGACTCAAACTCTCCTCGTAGTGATTGAAGTCGAACTTTCTTAACTTTGTCGATGCCTTTGAAAGCATTGTTAAGAATATCCCACGCTTACTTCGCAGTGGTTGCTTGTGAAATCTTCTCAAAATTGTTGTCATCCATGCCGAGTTGAGTGATAGAGAGAGCTCTTTGATCTTTTACCTTGGCTTCCTTTAAGGCTTTCTTTCGGCTTGGCTTAAAGTAGCGGGATCTTGTGAAAAGTCATATTCTCTTTTAATGGTTTCCCAAATATCTTGTCCACCAAGATATGTCTTCATTTGAATGCTCCATCGATTGCATTATCTTTCGAGAGCTTTGGAAACGGGAATGCTCCACTTGCGGCCATCGTCTTTTTAGATAATCGAACCTTGCTCTCGATACCACTTTGTTGGAAAATGTGGGCTCAAAATAAATTGCAGCGGAAAAAATATAAACACTCTTATTTATACTCACAATCACACAATTATAAATGAACTCCCTTACAACTCATACAAAAATTATACTTGCAAATGAAAATTTATATGGATATTTATAGGACTAAACTACATAAATTAAAAGACACAACTAATCATGTAAAGGTACAAAATATGAAAGGACACACATATTCATGAATGGACACTATATCAAAAGTCACATCCATTAATTTAACCATGAATCTAGTTTATATATATTCTTCAACTTTCAACAATACCTTCCCATCTCTAGATCGGGGTATTTATACTGCATTTTGGGTTAAGATCTCGTAGAGGTTACCCGCGAATCTAGGGCCGTTATAGCAACTAGACTACATCCGGAGAATTCCTTTCATGCTCGGTTCGTCCCAAATTTGAACTGAGCTACTTCTCAATCATCTCTACTCAAGTATTACTCCAGGTAACCTTCCTATTGTTCACCCCTTACCTTTGAACTCTATTAAACCTCCTTGTCTTTTCAGCTCAACTAGACCCAACAACAATAATCATTTTACCCGACTTCCGACCTAAATAACGGCTCAAGTTTTCTCTATCTTAATCTCTCCTCTAACCTTCTCCACTATTTAGCTCAGCCTTTCCAGGTTGCTTGGGGCCGCATCAGTTCATACTTATTTTCTTGGATAATTCAGCCTTGCTTGTTTAGGTTGGATCAAACCTGATATGCGCAAACTCAACAACTCAGCAGGTCAACTATGGTGTTGCTATGACCGTGGTTGTGCTGCGCAGTGAACGATGGTGGTGGATCTTTGCGGTTGACGGTGGTGGTGGTGCTGCCGTGATAAATTACAAATATTTTGATTAGTTGTCAGACGAAGATGTTTTCAAAAGATATGTTTTTTTTATTAATATAGAAAAAATTCCAAATAGACAACGCTTCTTCAAAATTATTTTTAAAAATGTTCTTTTAAAGAAAAGAAAACTCTAATAGACAACAGTTTAGTTAACAGTGTCGTGGAGTAAAATAATGTTGTTTTAAAAAAATGGCGCTAATAAACAACAATATATAAAAACCGTACATTTCTCTTACGCCTATAAAAAATATTTTCTTGGATAATAATCCGCCAATAGACACACTTTTCACGAAATTATTGTTAGTTCTTCCAGCATAATTCTTGTTGTGTTTTTGCAGCAATTGACCTTACTAAACTAAAGGAGGCAGTGAGAATTTTTCGAAATCCTTTTAGATTCAGCTTCAGTGTTCTATAATTTGACAAACATAAAACCAAATAAACAGGCGCTCACTTTTGTTTTTTTCCGTTGAGACTATCCGCACACTAAGTGCACACTTTCTAAATACACACATGTCTTTTATTTTGTTATTATTTTTTGCTTAATACTGTTGAAAATAATAAACCAAATTCATTGCATGGATTTGAAGAGTTTTTCTTTTAATATTTTTTGTTGGTCCATATTCTAATTGGGCATAGTCTCTTGGTTGGTCCTAATTATTTAGATAGAGTTAATTAGTTTGAGTCTCTTGATTTATCATATTTATTTACATGAAGATGAAGGGTATTTGTCTTTCATGTATAAATACTCGAAGTCTTGGAGTCATTTGTAAGAGTGGGAAAAAGTATCAAGAATAATATATTATCTAGTTTTATTCCTCCACTTCTATATTTTGTGAGTGTAGTATTATTTTATATGTTCTCCATTTTCTAACAATTGGTATCAGATCCATTTGTGTTTTGAGAGACGAAAGTTTGAGTGAAAAAAAATAAATTAAAAAAATAACGAAAGGAACACCATTCGTTGTTCCATCACTCACCAAAGATAATTATGATAATTGGTGCATAAGAATGAAAGCCTTGCTTGGAGCCTATGAAGTGTGGGACTTCGTCGAGGGAGGAGAAAGAACATCAAATGACGCCAAGAAGAAGGATCAAAAGGCGCTCACTCTCATTCATCAAAGTTTGGATGAGAAGATGTTCGAGAAAGTTGCTGTGGCAACTACCTCCAAGCAAGCATGAGAAATTCTTCAAGCATCATTCAAAGGCGTAGACAAAGTGAAGAAAGTGAGTCTCCAAACACTAAGGGGTGAATCCGAGTCCTTAAATATGAAGGATTCCGAATCGATCTCGAATTACATTTCAAGAGTGTTGGCGGTTTCAAATCAAATGAAGAGATATGGAGAAAATATCAACGATGAACGAATTGTTGGGAAAATTTTGAGATCCTTAGATCCAAAATTTAATTATGTGGTGGTTGCCATCGAAGAATCCAAGGATTTGGACACCATGACCGTTGATGAACTTGCTGGTTCATTACAAGCCCATGAAGAAAGATTAAAGAAGCCAAATCAAGAATCGGTGGAACATGCTTTAAAATCAAAGTTATCATTGAAAGAGAAGGAGACAAGTCAAGGCACTTCTCGAAGAGGTCGCGGAGGTGGTCGTGGCCAAGGGCAATTTCGAGGTCGTGGAAGAGGCGGATATGGTCATAATAACTAATTGTCATTTGGCGAAAATAATTATACATCTAGCTACAATAATAACAATGTAATCCAGAATCGAGGAAGAGGCCGTGGACGAGGAAGAAGTTTGAGAGGTGGAGGATACCGATCAAATCAACAACGGTATGAGAAGTCTAATATTGAGTATTATAATTATCATCGCTTTGGTCATTATGCGTGGGAGTGTAAGAACGATGTCGAAGAGAAAAACAATTTTATGGAGACCAACGAGAAAGAAGAAGTGGACCCCACTTTGCTTCTTGTATGCAAAAATAATCAAGACGAGAAGGGGAACCAATGGTATATTGATTCCGGTGCAAGTAGCCATATTTGTGGAAAAATAGATCTTTTCATGGAACTTGATGAATCAATCGATGGTGACATAACTTTTGGAGATTCTTCCAAAGTTCAAGTCAAAGGGAAAGGTACGATTTTAATTCGTTCAAAAGATGGAAGTCATCAATTCATTTCGAATGTCTTTTACGTTCCAGCCATGAAGAGTAATATTTTGAGTTTGGGATAACTCTTGTAGGAAAATTATGACATTCATTTGAAAAATAAAAGTTTGACGATGAAAGATGAAAATGGTCGTTTGTTGGCCAAAGTTCCCATGACGAGAAATAGAATGTTTTTATTAAATATTCAAAATGACGTTCAAAGATGAGTCGTGGCTATGGCATTTGAGGCTTGGACACTTGAATTTGATGGCCTCAAAATGATGAGCAAAGAAAGAATGGTGAAAGGATTACCTTTCATAAATCATCCCGACCAACTTTGTGAAGGATGCATTTATGGAAAACAAGCGAGAAAGAGTTTTCCAAAGGAGTCTTTGTCAAGAGCACAACATCCCTTGGAGTTGATACACTCGGATGTGTGTGGACCGATCAAACCTCATTCACTTGGCAAGAGTAATTATTTTTTGTTATTTATTGATGATTATTCTCGAAAAATATGGGTGTATTTTTTGAAGGAGAAATCGGAGGTGTTCAAAACCTTTAAAAAATTCAAGGCGATGGTGGAGAAACAAAGTGGATTTCAAATCAAAGCTCTTCATTCCAATAGAGGTGGCGAATTTACATCAAATGAATTCAAGTCATTTTGTGAGAAAAATGGCATTCATCGTCCAATGACAACTCCATATTCACCACAACAAAATGGTGTAGCCGAGCGGAAGAACCGGACCATCCTTAATATGGTGAGGAGCATGTTGAAAATCAAAAATATACCAAAGGAGTATTGGGCGGAAGCCGTTGCTGTGCGGTTTACTTGATGAACCGAAGTCATACAAAGAGTGTACATGGAAAAACTCCCCAAGAAGCTTGGAGTGGTTACAAGCTAACTATTTCACATTTGCGAGTTTTTGGAAGCATTGCCTACATGCATGTTCCGGACCAAAAGAGAACGAAGCTTGATGATTGTTGGGAATATTATTTTCAACAATATTTCCTTATTTGTAGTTTGCCTTTCTAGGACTTTAGTATTTTAGAACTCTAGATATCTTTCTTAGTTGGAGTCTAGGATTTTATTTAGTTTCCAAAATACTCAATTAACTTGTTCAACAAGACTAGGAGTCTTTATTTAAGAAAAGGAATCGAGACGCAAAACAGAAGAGATGAGACCATTGAAGCAGAACGAGAACGGAACACTCTGAGCTTTTGGTGGATAATTAGAAGGATTACTACGTTGCGTAACCAACGGAGAAATTCTACTAACGAAGAAGCAAAGAGTTATTGTGTATCAAGTTTTTGATACTAATTTTTTTCTTATATTACTTTTTATTAATTCGTGTTATGGATCTGAACAATTTGAAAAGTAATATATTTTATGGGTTTGTTCACCCAGGTTTATAAGCTCGATAGCTTATAAACTGAAATTAATTCCTGTCTATTTTATTTTTTATTTCCGCTGCTTTCTGATATTCAGTTTGATGTTAAGTCTGGTGACACTTATCACAAAACATAACATCATACCTGAAAACTGCATATCTACAAAACTACAATGAGAAAAGCGCAAAATATATTTTCATCGGCTATGATCCAAGTTCGAAAGGCTACAAGTTGTTCAATCCGAACAATGGTAAAATTTTGATAAGTCGAGACGTTGAGTTTGATGAAGGCGTGTGGGAATGGAATGATCAAAAGAAAAATGATCAAAATAGTCCATTTTTTGATGACGATGAAGAAGTCCCGGAGCAGCCAAACACACCACCACCGACGCCACCACCACGAGATGCTCGTGTTGATGACCCAAGTTCGAGTGAAGGTCCTCAAAAATTTAGAAGCTTGCACGACTTGTACGATAGTACCGATGAGGTAACAAATTTGAGTCAATTCACTCAATTTTGCTTATTTGCTGAAATTGAGCCTGTTGAGTATGATGATGCCGCTCATGATGAAAAATGACATTTTGCCATGAATGAAGAAATTAAGGTGATCGAGAAAAATGATACGTGGGAAGTTTCATCACTTCCTTATGGCAAAAGCTCCATTGGAGTGAAGTGGGTGTATAAAATAAAAAGAAATATGAAAGGTGAAGTTGAGAAGTACAAGGCGAGATTGGTAGTGAAAGGCTACAAGCAAAAGGTGGGGATTGACTACGATGAGGTTTTTGCGCCCGTAGCCCGTCTTGAAACTATTCGGTTGATTATTTCGATTGCGGCTCAAAATAATTGGAAAATCCATCAAATGAATGTAAAATCTGCTTTCTTGAATGAATTTTTGGAAGAGGAAGTTTATGTCGATCAACCACCGGGTTATGTTGTTGAAGGACATGAAATAAAGTGTTAAAGTTGAAGAAAGTTCTCTATGGATTGAAGCAAGCCCCTCGTGCTTGGAATAGTCGCATTGATAAATATTTCCAAGAAAATAATTTTATCAAATGTCCACATGAACATGCACTTTATGTAAAAAAGAATAAAAATGGTGATATGTTGCTTGTTTGTTTGTATGTGGATGATTTGGTTTTTACAGGAAATAGTCCAAAGATGTTCGATGATATTAAGAGAGTTATAGCGAAGGAGTTTGAGATGACGGACATTGGGTTGATGTCTTATTATCTTGGCATTGAGGTGAAGCAAAGAGATGATGGAATATTCATTTCTTAAGAAACTTATGCGAAAGAAATTCTCAAAAATCTGAGATGGAAAATTGCAAGCCGGTGAACACCCCCGTGGAATGTGGAGTTAAATTATCTTCACATGATGATGGTGAGAAAATTAATCCAACATTTTTTAAGAGTCTTGTTGGAAGTTTGAGGTACTTGACGTGTACGAGACCGGATATTATTTTTGGTGTTGGACTTGTGAGTCGACACATGGAAGCTCCTACTACGTCACATTTGAAGGTGGCCAAGAGAATACTTCGTTATATTAAAGGTACGATTGCTCATGGAATATTTTATGATTCATCTCACAATTTTGAGCTTGTTGGATATTGCGATAGTGATTGAGTCGGTGATGTTGATAGTCGTAAAAGTACGACCGGATTTATTTTCTTTATGGGAAATTCCGCATTTACTTGGAATTCGAAGAAACAACCTATAGTGACACTTTCTACGTGTGAGGCGGAGTATGTTGCGGCGACTTCATGTGTTTGCCATGCTATTTGGTTGAGAAGGTTGTTGAAGAATTTAAATTTGTCACAAGAGAATCCTACGGAGATTTATGTTGACAATAAATCGGCTATTGCGTTGGCGAAAAATCCGGTGTTTCATGATAGAAGTAAGCATATTGATACGAGGTATCATTTTATTCGTGAGTAATTATCAAAGGATGAAGTGAGACTTGAATACGTGAAGTCAGAAGACCAAGTTGCGGATATTTTCACGAAAACTTTGAAGTTCGACGTTTTCAATAAATTGCGTTTTTCACTTGAAGTCATGAATTTAGTTTAAGAGAGGGTGTTGAAAATAATAAACCAAATTCATTGRATGGATTTGAAGAGTTTTTCTTTTAATATTTTTTGTTGGTCCATATTCTAATTGGGCATAGTCTCTTGGTTGGTCCTAATTATTTAGATAGAGTTAATTAGTTTGAGTCTCTTGATTTATCTTATTTATTTACATGAAGATGAAGGTTGTTTGTCATTCATGTATAAATACTACAAGTCTTGGAGTCATTTGTAAGAGTGGGAAAAAGTATCAAGAATAATATATTATCAAGTTTTATTCCCCCACTTCTATATTTTGTGAGTTTAGTATTATTTTATATGTTCTCCATTTTCTAACAAATACACACCCCCTTAATATCCAGAATGTCATTTCAAATACACAAACCTTCAACGGCATGACCGTTCTCATGATCGTGCAGTCGTGCCTATTGCTCTGCCATGTACGTTGAGCATGATCTTCAATATTGCAATCGAGCTGCATGGGTTTTTCGTGCCATTATGATTTGTTGTATTGTTCTAATAGACACCATCACTCTATTAACGTGGTAGGATTTTGGTGTCATTTTCTGTTTCAACAATGTGACAGTTGAAATTGTGTAAAGTATAAACGCGTAGATTGAAGACTTAATAATAGAAGATCGCTATGCTATTCACCCCGGCGTATATTTTGTTCCATACTAGCAACAATGTGGTATAAAAATATTTGCAGACACATTTGCTGAGGTTTTACCCAATATCTTAAAGCCAAGCCAGCCAGGAAAGTTTTGTGTGACATGCTCGACCTAGAAGTGCAAAGCAGGTGAAGATTCAAGACATTTGGTCTCAAAAGCTTACTCTACTCCACTAAACCACCACACGAGACTAACTATTCTCTTTTATTATACTCATTCATCCGTTTAAATTAATTATAGCTTCTTTAAAATGGAAGAGGATGGGCATGGCAGTAATAGCAATTTTTATATTTTTTTTAAATATTGCAAAAAGATCCCTTGGGACGTGAGTGGATTTGATATTCATAAATGAAAAAATGAAAGTGGGGAGAAAAAAAAAGGAATTTCTAAATCTACTTAAAACGGGTCTCAAAATTGCAGCACAACCACAGTTGACAAACCAAAAATGAAATTGCCCTTTGCCTCATTTCTGACCATCATGCTAACAATTACTCTTCTCTATCTACTCACCATCACTACCCATGCAAAAACAAACAGTAAACTGTTTTCTCAAATCTGCAACAAAACAAAACATCCTCAAGTATGTCTCATTATTCTGAATGATGATCCTAGGACTCGTAAAGCTTCTACGGTCCACGATCTCGGATTAGGATCTCTGGACATAGCGATATCCCTAGCCAAATCATCTGCAGACGTGTTTAATAATGATTCACTCAAAATGAAAAATGGTGCTCAGAAACAGAATTGCGTGAATTGTCGTGATATGTATAAGAAGGTCGCGGATCAGCTAAGTGGAGCAAAAAGTATGATAAGGAGAAACGACTTTGCAACGACAAGGAAAATATTGGACGCTGCATCTAAAGTGCCTAACTCGTGTCGCAAGGAACTTGGAGAACCGCCAGCTAAAGTTAAAAGAGCAAATGAAACATTGAACATTATTTTCGGCATCGCTTCTGTCATTCTAAAAGAGTTAACGCGCAATAAAAACTCATGAGTTAAGTGTTACTTAATTATGTGAAGAGGATTTAAAGAGAATTGTAACTTTATAAATAAAACAATGATATATCAAAACCATTAATTCCAAACTCTTAAACTACAAGTCTGGATAAGGGTATTCATAACTGAGACAGAGGTTGGAAAGAAAAAAGATTTTAAAGATTAGAATATAGATCAACATAAGACCGAAATGGATTACAAGTTTCATAATGATATTTTTCACCAAATTTCTCATTCATGCCATCCGCTAAATGTATATATAAGATTTGAATGTGCAAGAATACCAATACTTAACCAAAATAAGAAAAGCAAAATGATTTTTACCTTTACTTCAATAATATTCATCCTAAATTATTTATTGTTCTCTGTACTCACCATCACAACAAATACGGAATACCATGTAAAAGCCCCCAAAAGGCTCTTTTTTCCGATGTCTGTTCCAAGACAAAGTATCCTGAAGTGTGTTTTCGTACTCTACAAATTAATCGTAAGACTAATCGATATTCTTCTCTTCATAGTCTCGGAGTAGGCTCTTTGGGGACCGCGAAAACACAAGCCGACACATCATCTTTCATGCTGAGTATAATACTCAAAAACAATAAGAAATATTTCTTTGGAAGATGCTTCTAAAGTTCCTAGTTCTTGTCAGAAGTCTTGGATGTGCAACACCCAAGGTTAGAAAAATAGACGAAACCTTGGATGCTCTTTTTGACATTGCTTTAGTTATTACGAAGGAGTTGGAGCAGAGGAAAAATGAAATTAAAAAAAAAAAAAAATCTACGAGCTAGGTTGTAAGGACTAATAAGGGCTTGAAATAGTTTTACTACAAATATTCAATTTCAATAAAAGAAATTATTTATTTTTAATTGCACATTATATAATTAATACTTAATATATATGTGGATTTTAAAAATTAATTTCTATTATTCATTGTAGTTATATTCCTTACAAATTAACAATTTAACTGAGATATTTTGTAGTTTTGGGTTTATATGTTCATATTTTTTGTGGAAAATTGAGTGCTGCTCATATGTCATAAAAATGCAATCCAATCGCTAATGGTGGCCCTATATAATGGCTATTGTCTCTGTGGTCACCACTGCAAGTGCAAAAGGAACAGACTAAACAAAGCAACCATAAAAAAATGGACCACTTAACAGCAACCGGTCGATTAAATCCTCCTTTTCAATAAGCCTTTTTTCGTGCCCACATGCTTAAAGTGCGCAAATTGTAATGCGCTCTCCCTAACTCCCAATCTTGCTTTTATGCCGCTTTGTGGTGCAGCTGCTTTTCATACACACTCATGTCCATATCAAGATAATAGTGAGATAAAAATACGACGATAAATAGGTTAAATCCTTTATAGTTTCTAATGAATCGGTACATCAAGTTATGTACTATACATGAGGTGATCATACAATTGAATTGCTTTCTTCGTCATAATGAACTATTTATATCAAATTACAAATATATTATCGGCTGCTAAAACTCTCACAATCTTGAGAGATCATGAATGGCGAAATTAGTTGTTTTAGTCCTAGGCTCTGATTCGGCGACTGGTGAAAAGGGTACCTAGGCTAGGCTGTAAGATAAAAAAGAAAAAAGGACGAAGATTTTAGGAATATATGCTCAAATTAATTAAATGAGAAGCATTTGGTCCACTTGTGAAGAACAACTGACCTTATCTGCAGAATAATAAAGAGGCAACAATAACAACTAATTGAATAGGCTAGGCCAATCTGATTCCCAACCTGACAGCTGTTGTAATTGCTGCAAATAAAATATTGTCTCACATAAAAAAACCGGGATTTATAAATATAAAATAAAATGAGAGCAACAGAAATAAATACGAGGATAAAACTGCGTACAGAGATAAAAGGAGGATCAAGAAACACTTCCGGGATTGGTCCTGGCTTTTGAGATAACATTTGAGATTGATCCATCGTTATATCAATCGTGCTACTTGAGCTTCCTTGTTGCAGTGTAGTGTACTGTAAACATGTCGAATTTGTCGATTCAAATTGTGATGCTGCTGGTAAACTGGCTAAATACGCTGGCATCTATATACAAAGCATATGTTTTATCGCTAGGTTAGTTTCACATATAGCAAATTATAACTCGAGAATGTTGAGAAAATGACCTGTTTTGCAAAAACATTATCGATGCTGAAATCGAGCCTTGGATTTACAGTAGCTAGTTTCATCGAAAGAAACTGCAAAGGTACATTTAATTATTTATATAATTAGTAGTGATCCAGGGCAAGTAATAGCTCAAGAGGAATAAACTGAATAATATACATATATATGTTATATATACCTCCACTTGCTTTTGTAGGGACTGAACATAGTTGATGATTTCATCAAGCATTCCAGCTTTGCCAGTAACTTTATTACATCCTGGGACTAAATCTTGCAGACACTTCATCTTCTTACTGATTTTTTCCCTTCTTGCCTGTAAACCGTGAAACACTAATTTTATCAGACAAACAATTTATCAAACACAGATCATGGAAAAGTTATAGTACTTTCTTTTTCCCTGCTAAATTTCTTTCCTAACTGAATTCTTTTAGGGATAATTACAAAAACAACCTCCGAGGTTTGGGTTAATTACGAGAAACCCTGAAAAGCTTCAAAATTACCAAAAAAAAAAAAAAAAAAAAATTAACCGAAACCTCAGGGGTAGTTTCGTAAACATCTCATTTTCTTCTTTTTATGGCAAACTTGAGATACATACTCTTTCAGCTAAGCTATGACTATCAGTGGCCTGGCCTCGTCGCGCCCTGACATGAATATAATCAGACTTTTTAACCTCAGAAACCTTTGAACTCTCCTTGGAACAAGTGTTTGATGAAATGCCTATTTCGGTTTTCGTCGTTATCTCTGAATTATCTTCCCCTGCCTCTTTATCCTTATCCTCCTCTTCAACATCAAACTGCATTTAAAACCAAAAAATCAACAAAACCATTAAATTTTGAAATCCCATTAAAACACTGTACTGAAAAAGGCAAACAGTTTTTTAATACACACACACACAAAAAAAAAACACCTCTGCTTTTCTTTTATTGGGAGGAGAAGAGGAAACATTGGCTTCTCTGCTTGGGGACAAGCTACTGTTACATTGCCAATTATATAGGGATTGCAATTGTTGGCGATCAACAACAGAATGCAAGTCCGAATGTTGGTTTAGCTGCCAAGAATCGTCGGGATAAAGGCGTTGAATGACAGCCCTTTGTCTGTCGAGCACGCTTAGGTCCATATGATGATGATTTGTTGATGTTGTTGCAGGTGAAGAAGATAATGATGATCTTTTTGTGGAGTGTGGAATGAATGTGAGGCAAAATTAAATGAGGTGATATGAATGAGTTTTATAGGGGATGCAAACAGAGAAGGTGTGGATTATGGATTTTGAGTTATGGGCTACGGATAGACAAGAGAGAGAGAGAGAGAGAGTAAATGGGAAGGGGATGGACTGGGGGGCTGAAAGGGGTGGAGGGTGGAGCCCAAGGTCCATTGTGTCAGTGGTGCAACCACCATGTGAGACTGTCCGATGGGGCAATTTTGAAATACTCGGGCTTCTATACATTTTGATACTTGAGCAGACTTGGAAGGACACTAATGCAATTCAGGCAAATTGGTGAAGATTGCTTAAAATTTTCTAAGGCATCAACATCCTTCTTTGATAGCATGTACAATGATGTGAGAAATTTTGAGAGAGAGAGTGAATCTGCGTAATCTCAATGGTGATAATTTTTTGTTATGTGATATCAGCCGTCCCCAATTGTGTGTGGGATTGTAGATCGAGATGTTGGACAAATTATTATTACATTTTAAAATACCTATTTTCGAAAGACAAAACTCTTTTATACATATAAGGGTGTATTTGTAAAGTAGGGTGGAATAATACAATTTAATCTAATCTCATGTATCTGCACTGTTGAAATTATTTAATTTGTTGTTTGTAGAACTGGATTGCCTTAGTCTTGTGAATATATTTGTATCCCGGTGACAGAGTTGGTTATCCTGGATTGTCTTGGATAATATGTGAATGGTCACATATACCCTCCAATTATACAAACAAATTAAAATGGAACCCTGTTTAGTCTGACCCATTTCATCGCTCTCATCTCATCCCTTGGAACCCGTCGGAGCTGCAGAAGGGACGACGCGCACCGTCAGCGGCCTGGGTCCGGCGCGACCAAGAGCCACTTCGTCACCACGTTGAATCGAGTTCTACCATCGACGACACCTGTTTTGTAATGTTGAATTTCTCGTCAATTGCATTCGTCCGACCTAACCTAATCTTTAGTTTTCCGTCAATTGCTTTCGGTCCGACGAAAAGGGCATATCGGTCTGGATCCCACGCACGAAATAGGACTTGATTAATAGGTATGCTGAGTAATTTTTAAGTAATTAAACTAGTCATGTTAGGTTTTCCTTTAGGGTTTACTGTTTATGGGATGAATAATCATCCATGAATTTTGATATGCAAAAAAAAAATTTGGGGGGTTCAGACGAATTGAGTTAATATCCGACCGATCTCGGCATTAACTGATGTGCTCATCTTTCAACCACGTATGGGTAATTTTCAATTGAATTATTCAGATTGCCCTGAGTATTTTGCTAATTATGGGGATCGTGTTTTCTGTTAATCGAGTCCTGTATTACATTTCAATGCTTCGTGAGATATTCTACCTAAGATCATGAGCTAGTTCTATTATTTTGTCCAGCCAAATGAGCACCTCTAGTTCATCGACGTTCTCTTGTCCGCAGAACCATTTGTTGAGATGTTGGACTTGTAATAGGGAACTCCCAAAGGAATGTTACTGTCAACTCCCCACTCGGGTTTTGACATCAAAGACGTTGAAGAATCCAGATCGGCGGTTCTTGTCTTTTCCTAATCGAGGGGTACTCCAACACGATTTACTCAGTTTTGTGACCTCGGACTTAACTACATTCAACTGTTTGTTACCGGTGTTAATTTCCTGAAATTCTTTATGAATTTTATTCTGCTTTATTGTAGGAGAAGAAGTGTACATTTTTCATGTGGGTTGATCACTACTCCAAAGATCAACTGAATGACATGATTGACCAATTGCGTGATGAACTTACCACCGTCAGGGCGGAAGCACTAATGCACAAGAAACAGACGCAGAAATG
>BMAC01000584.1:94592-138208 GCA_014905375.1 Phtheirospermum japonicum
GCTACTCCTCCGTTGTGAGCAGCGCGCCCCCGCACTTGGCTCATCATCTCCGCACGGCTGTTGCCACAGCCGAGGACCTCCTCTGCCGCTTTGTCGCCGGAGCTCCAGTTCGCGTCGCTCCTCCTCCGCCGTGAGGTATCAATGGCTGCACATATATCTATATAATATATATATATATATATATTATATATATATATATAATATATACTATATATATATATAATGTTATGTGTACGCGTGTATGACATATATATATATATCATATATGTGTGTGCTGTGTGTGACTTATATGTGCTGTGCATGATATATATATATATATATTATATATAGGGTTGGGTTCAAATGAGAACCCGTCATTATATGTGAACCTAGGGACTCATCTTGACCATTAGATTGGATAATCTTGATGGTTGAGATCATTTCATGTTAGCATGGTAATAATGTAAAAAAATGTATTAATTAATTAAAAATAGTATTTTGGACATATATCAACGTTTACAAAGAGCACTACATTGTTCTTTAGAAAGCACAATAGATTAAGAAAAAAAACACTACGATTGTATACAAAAAGCATCGCTAATTTCGTTTATAAACTGCAAATTCAAAAATTTGAAAATGAAACTCAAATCTTCAACAAACCATAACTTTTTCAAATTTTATTCGTTTTGAATGAAATATATATCAAATTAATCGCATTCTCAAGATCTACAATTTAAGATACGTATTGCATGTTTTAAAACGTCAAAAAAAATATATATAAATAAATTAAAAAAAATTGGACTGATTTTAGCACTACAGTACTGTGTAAAAAGCACAATGAACCTGGACATATAATTGCACTGTGCAATATTAGATCTAAGGCCAGGATTAGTCCCTAGGTTCACATATAATGACGGGGTTCTCATTTGAACCCAATCCTATATATATATATATTATATATATATATATATATATATATATATATATATATATATTATGAGTATATATAAGTAAGATGCATGCATGCTGAATATATAAAATGTTATAAATGTATATATGTGTACTGTATTATACATATATATATGTTGTTAGTGTATGCATGCATGTTGAGTTTATAATGTTTTATTATAAATCTGATTAATATATTAATATATATATATATATATATATATATATATATATATATATATATTATATATATATATATAATTGTTATATATGTGTGATTAATAGAAATGACCATGCTTATTCGATTTTACGAAATCAAATTGTTTCATTTGAAAAGCAACTTAAAGCATTGTTTGAATTAATTGAAATTAAAATGGGCCGTCGTCAATTGAATTCGATTCAAAAATTCATTTTTTTAAAAAAATTTTATTTTCCGCTGCGCGACGGCACCATCAAATCCCAACAGGAATAGCCATGAATTTCTCAAAAACCCAACAGATGCCTAATTTCTACATATCATGAGTAACGTCAAAATAGAATTGTAAGGACTCAGACTTCATGCCAATTTACACAATGTATACTAACATTTCCTCAGATCCGTATGCTGCTGAAGTGAATACAATCAAAAACGTTGGGATTAAACATACCTTGACGTATGAACAATGAAAGAACAAACCAACTGCAACCACTTCAAATCCTTCATGCACATATATAAATCGCAACCGAACAACTGACCAGATGCAACCCCTTCAAACACAATACAAGTCATTTTAGAAAAGGGATCGACAATCGAAGATGAAAGCGAGTGAGTAATTTAGGGAAAACACTTCGTAAACCCTCACCGAGCAAATCAAATGAGGTTTTGTTCAAGCACTAATCAAATTCTTACAGTGTTGGTGTGAGCAAAAGAGTGTCGAGCGATGCGGCGTCTGAGATTATGAGATTAGGGCTCCCTAATGCGGCTGAAGATGTATTTAAAGGGACCTTCTCGTAAATAATTCATCAGTCGAGAGCAAGTTCGTCAAATCACCAGCTTAAGTAGGGGCAGATGGGTAATTTGACTTTCCTCCAAAAGACGGGATAATGGAATCCCAGGGTCAACGGCGGGACGGACTTATCAAACCAGAGGAGGATTTCTACCGGGCCAGGACTAATCTCCCGGGTTGTTCACTGCGTTTTCAAACGCCTGACTTGTTGGGATATCCCACCCGGTCCTATCAGATCCTGCTTTGCAAACGCACTCTAAGTGAACAAAATATGTTTTCTACCCATTTCTGGATTGAAAAAGTCTAAAATATTTTTACTTGTAAAAATGGAAGATCGACCCAAACAATATTAGTCCTCTCAAAACTAATTCTCAAATCCATCAAATAAAAACTCATCTTGTCCAGCGGAAAAATACATCATTCTGGACAAAAAAAATAATAACGATACCGACACATCCACCTGAGAAAATCGACGCGGAAGGCTGCGAAAGCTAAAAGGTAGAAGTTCAACACTAATTCACCTGGGACACGCTATTCAGGCCCTGAGGCACCTTCAAATTAGGCCAATTAATTTCGTTATATTTTTTTGGGTTTTTTGCTGGTTGAAATTGGGCCAGATCTTTGCAGGTTGATTTTTTTTATACATTTGGGGTGAGTAGTTATATTTGGTTCGAGTTATTGTTTCATGTTTGGGGTGAGAAGTGTTATTTGGCGTGGAGAGTATGTTTTTATATGTTTGGGGCGAGAAGTGATAATAGTTTGGATAGAGTAGTTTAATATTTTTGCAAATATACAAAAATGCCCATTTATGTATGCCAAAACTCTTTTCTACCCACTCTTATTAAAAAGATGTTTTATACCCACTTTTTAATTTGAAAGGTCTAAAATATCCTTCCCTCTAAATCGACCCAGACAATCGACTCAAACGAGTTTTAGCTTACATAGTAATCTTATTTTAATCTTGATCTTAATCTTATCTTTTCACTTCTTCTTCTCCGGCGATATCATAACAAAACTGGCAATTTCAAAACAAAACACAAACAAAATGTCTGAGTATCAGAATACCGGCGCTGCGAAAGGGAAGAGGAAGATGAGTGGGGAGGCTTGCAACAGTAAAAGGACAAAAAAGAATGACGCCGCTCCGCCGCAGCGAACAAGCCATTCCGTCCCCGAGGTATCGCAAATAGCAACCTGAATATTGTTACTTTTTTTTATTTGTTTATCTTTTGCTGGTTGAAATAGGTCAGATTCTTAACGGAAAATTAGGGTCGAGTTGTTCACTAATCTTGGTCGAGTTGATTAATAATTTGGGGGTGTGTAGTTGTATTTAGGTCGAACGATATATGTTTAGGATGAGAAGTGATAGTTTTTTGGGTCGATTAATTTCATATTTGAGGCGATCAGGTTTATTTGGTCGACCTGAGTATGTTTATGTATGCTTGGGGTGAGTCATTTAATTATTTGGGTCAAACGTCGCCTGATGTCTGGGACGATCTTTTTTATTAGGGTCGACAGATTCAAAATTATAGTATTTCCTTTTTTATTTTATTTTTGTGTTGAGTCGTTTAATTATATGGGTCGAGAGTCTCCTTATGTTTGGGTCGATCTGTTTTATTAGGGTCGACATATACAAATTTTTTTTATTTCATGTAAAAATAGTTTTGGCCGAGAGGTTATAATTATTTGAGTCGAGTAGTTAACAATGTAAGGGTCGATAAGGGTTGTTTGGGGCGATCAGTGCAAACATTTGTTGTAGGCGAGAGGTACATTTAGGGTCGAGTAGTTCAAAATATTTAGGTCGAGCGGTTTTGTTTAGGTCGAGTAGTTATTAATTCGTCTGAAATGTATATGTTTATTGTTATATTTTATATTTTCTTTTTAGGATAATTAGGAGTGGAGATGGAAGGAGGAACGATTTTGGTTACAAAAAATCAAATGTTTTGGGAAGATGTCAATGATGACAATGATAGCCGAAAGATTGTGGCAGATTGATCGGTTAGGGGCATTTCAAGAGTCCTGTTTCGAACATTTTTTGAGGTTTCCGAGGGAGAGTAGTATCTGTGGACCAGTAATTGTTGGTTTGTTGCGCAGAGAGGTGTTGATGAAAACCCACAGGAGAGGAACAAATACGAGAGATGGTTCCTTGTAAACCATACAAATATCCGTTTTTCGAAAAAGGAATTTTGCATGGTTTCAGGGCTTCGATTCGGGACATCCCCTTTCAACCAAAATGCTGTAGATTTTCAAATTCCCCATGAAATTTTACAAACGGATGTTTGAAGGTGAGATTGTTCGTGCAAAAGAATTGCAAAACAAGTTTGAGGACGGAGTTTTCTCTGCCACACCTGACGACGCAGTGAAAGTGGCCAAAATATTAGTACTGATGTTGTTGCTCTATGGGGTTGATGACAAGGCACCCATAAATTTTTGGATTTGGGTGTTAGTTGAGGATTCGGAATTGTGGGACACGTTTCCGTGGGGAAAGTTTTCCTTTCAGCGCTTGTGCCACTATTTGGAGTCCATGGAGACGCATGTTTCTGGAGAGTATAAATCTATGCATTCCCGATGGCACTTCAGGTAATAAGTGTGACAAATAAGTGTTTTTTTTGTTATTTTCCTATAAAATCTATGCATTCTCGATGGCACTTCATCGTTTTTTTTTATTCTTACTTGTCGTTTATTATTTAAAATGTCAGTGGTGGGCGTATGAGAGCATTCCCGCCTTAGGGAGTCATTTTCGGAAGCCATCAGGGACTGCTATGACAATTCCCAGAGGCTTATGGTGGCGTTGTTTGAAGACTACCCACGTCCAATTGGACGTGTTAAGTAGAGCTGATGTATGTTCTTTTCGATATTCTTATTCTTAATATCCATGAGTGTAGGTTCCATTAAAATTTAAAATTTTCAATGGATTGATATCGTCGTCTAACAGTGCATGAAGGTTGAGTCATCTGAGGAGGATAGGAAACAACCATACATGGTTGATATTGACATGGACATATTGGATGGAGTCCAATATTTCCATTGTGGGGTGGAGGAGAAGGCTAAGGAACCGAGGATAAAATCAGCGGTTAGATTGGACCTATGTGTATTGCAGCGTTAGGATATTATTGTCGAGCCTGATTGGAATCTACCTTCTCCATCGACCGATAATCCTCGTGCAACTCCATCGACGTGCACCCCTCCACCTGCAATGCAGACGAACGCCCCCTCTTAATTGAAGACGAGCCCACCTATATCAGTAGTTAGATTTTATGGGATTTCAAATGTTACCTTTATTTATATTTATTTGATTTTGATTTTATTTCAACCATGACTCATCCTTTTCTATCCTCATATCTAAAGACCGTGGTGACCGAGGCAATTAGCCGGATCGAGTCTACGACATCCATAGCGGCGAAAGAGGCTATGAGTAGAATTGAGTTGGTAGCATCTGTAGCTATCATCCGATTCGAGTCTACGACATCTGTGGCTACGACTCAGGCTATCAGTCTAATCGAGTCGACATCATCTGTAGAAACTGCAATCCTTATCAGCCGAATTGAGTCGGCAGCGATGAAAGTGGTAGCGATGATCGAGTTGGCTAATGCACGGGATGTGGAGATGATTGGCGAGGTTACATCAAGACCATGCCCCAAGGATGTACCAAAACTTGCCAGAGATGTGAGGGAACTGCTTTTGATATTAGATATTACTTTATTTTATTCATGACTAACACTTTCTAATATCACAGATTCCTTGTCCTCCACCGTCCATTGTGCCATTGTCCGATGAATTTGATCCTAGAAAGTTGTTCGAGACGCCTCTACCAGGGAAGCCTGATGTGGAGATGAGCGCAAAAAAAATTCTTGGGGAGATTGAGGCGACTACATTACAACTAGTTGTCGATGATGTACTTGGATTTACCGAGGATGTGAGTGAACTTAAATATGTAAAAAACTGGATTTTTCTATTTTTTATTAGATTATTATATTATTCTTGATGACACTAATAAAATCGCAGGTTTGTACTCCTACACCGACCCTTACGCCATCGTCCGACGAACTTGATGTGAAGACGACTGAGGCGGGTACATCTCGATCATGTGCCCAGGATATACCGAGATTATCTAAGGATGTGAGTGAGCTGAAATATTCATTTGAGGTTCAATTTTGTTTATTATTTTAGCTGGACTTTTTATATTTTATATTATATTTGTTTATTAAATAATTACATTGATTGTATCACAGGTTCGTACTCCCACACAGAGCGTTGTGCATGTAGATCTCGATGCCGGTGGGCAGCATTCTAATGCAGGTGGGGAGCAGTCTCCTGATGTGACTGTTATGTCACTGGCACCTAAAAATGTTCCCGAAATTTTACCAGATTATATGCATTACATTACTGGTCACCGTCCATGTAATGTACCAGATTATTTTCATTACATTACTGGACACACACCACGTTGGGGAGTCTCATGGCATTACGTGGACGATGTAAGAAATTTTAAAATGAATACCTTCTATATTTCATTAGACTTGTGTTTTATTCTTCTTGATTTCCTCTTTTCTTATATCCGGTGGAACTTGTATTTTGCCGTATGTCTTTATGGTTTGTCGCGTTGGGGAAGGTGACTTTTCTCAATGGGTTATGTGCCGCATAAGACTGGACAAATGGGAGATTTGGTTGTACGACTCTCTATCTTATAGAGGTGACGGCGCAAATCATATATTTGAGCTTAGAACTGCACAATTAATGCCACTGAAATGACTTTTGCCACGTGTGTTTTTAAAATATGGATATTTCCGTAGAGCAAAAAGGGAACCCCGTTTTGACCATTTGAAACTTGTGAGGGTCCCTAACAGTGAGCAGTTCCAGCAGGAAGATGGAAGTAGCTATGGAGTGTTCGCATGCATGTCTTTTGATAGGATCCTTTTCGGATAATTGTCGGTAGCACGTACGGCAGATGCTCTCAATGATTACCGATTGGCCATGGCGTATAGCGTATTTTCGGAGGCAAAGCTGCAGCATCTCAATCCCCTCAGCCCGTTCTGTAATTGTACTTGCCATTTTTATAATTTCTTATCTATGAAACTTCAATGAATTTTACAATTTGTAGGTAATGTCCTCTTTTTGTAATTGTATTCGACAAAAATGAGCTGATCGCCCAAAACAACCCATCTCGACCCTATCTAGTTTCAGAAATCGACCCTAGTTCTTAAACCCTCGCCCCAAATATTTTGTTTGTCATTGTTTCAAAATACCATAAAATATAATAAAGAGAAAGAATGAGCTGATCGCCCCAAACAACACATATCGACCCTAATTACAAAAAGAGACGCCACGAATATTTTTATTGTTATTGTTTGAAAATACAATAAAATATATTAAAGAGGAAAAACGAGCTGATCGCCCCAAATAATACATCTCGACCTTAACAAGTTTCATAAATCGACCATAATTCTTAAACCCCTCGCCCCGAATATTTATATTATCATTCTTCGAAAATACCATAAAATATAATAAAGAGAAAAAATGATATGTAATCGTATCACTTTAAATCTATCAATAATGATATGTAATCGTATCACCATCTTTATTAAAGATTATGTAACACTTTTAAACTACACACGCAAATTTTTTTCTTTTGTTTTCAATTATCTCCTTCTCTCCATTACGAACTATTTATTTATAAAATAGTAATGTGCATGTATAAACAACCAATTAATAAAATTAACTCAAAACTAATGATAAATAAATATATGAATATGCTTCTAAAATATTTACAACAAATTAGTCCAAAAACAAAATTCACAATGAACAAATAGCACAATTCTAAAAGTCAATAATTACATTAAGTTGAATATACACAACTAGAACTAGTTATCTGGTTTTTCTCCTTTGCTATTAGTCATAAGCCCGATGAATGAGGTGAGCGCTAGCTTCAATCATGCCATATTTCTGATCATCCGTCAATTTTGTAGTCAAGCCTGTCATGTTCAACATTAGTCAATATTCAACGTTCGAAGCTATGCTATCAAAAACTAATATTAATGCATAAGTATCTCGCCAAATTCCAGTATAGCCAGCTTTCCATCAGGAGTTCGAATTAAGTTTCCTGGATGTGGATCATCATGGAAGAAACCCGTGTCATGCAGCTGTAGACTCAAATTGAAGTGAGTTAGATAAGATAACTACTTAATTAAATTTCGTGAATGTTAATAATTAATTATATCATTAATTACCTGCTTCAGTCAGAGCATATGAATCCGACATTTACAAGTTCTCCAACATCACTTTATGTACTTTGTGAAAGTTTTTCTCCTTTTATCTATTGAGTCGTAAGAACCTTTCGTTCTGTGTATTTTTGGTATGTCTTTGGCATAATTACCTATAAACCAGGTTTTAAAATAAATTTTTTTAGATTATTCTCTTTTTTTTACTATATTAATTAAATTTATTTTCAACAAAACTACCTGAGGAAGGTCCTTCTTCATACAAAATAGAGGTAGTACCCAAAATAATACCTCAGCTATCGGGCAGAATAGCAAAAACACATCACAAAGGGGAAAAATAGCATCAAAAAGAGCAAAGAAATAAGAGAATTACTTTCATCTTGTTTTTCTGACCTAATTAACATATAATTAGGTCAGAAAATAGAAGAAAATGCAAAAAATTAGGTCAAAGATTTTTACAATCTTATCCACTGTAAATGAATGCAAATTGACTAAAACCTTACCAAATTAAATTAAGATCTTACGAAATTGAGGAGGCTTAACCCACAAATGCGTTTGAGGCGTCGTTTCCAACAAAAATTTTATTGTGTGGCTATGACGGAGATGGGAGTCTTTTTGTTTTGGGAAATAGTAGGGTTTATTTTTCCTTTTTTTCACTATGGAGGCTTACGGCTGCGAAGGAGGTTGTAGGGTGGTGGTGGTCGGGTTTGGCGGAAGCGGAGATGAAGGCAGGGATGGGCCGATAGTGGAGATGGAGGTTTCATCCGTTTAATGTCTTAGAATAGTGAAAAATATTAGGCGGTCTTCTTTCACCGCTTCGCCAAAAAAATAAAATAAATAACGCTTTCCCGCTTTGCCAAAAAAATGAAAATTGATACTTTCATCCCAATTTAACTATATTTATTTTTATTTGAATTTTTTAATAAGTATAATATTGAGTATAAAATAGAGATATAACACATAAATTATTTATTTAATTCTTATAAAAAATATATTTTTATACAAATGTCATGAAATTACTAGACATTAAATTTTAAATAGTAAAAGATTATTCGTCATAACTATAAAGATTTGAAATCATTAATAGTCTAAACCTTTTTCTTGGTGTGTCTTGTTCTCTGTATTGGCACGTGATTAATAGAGGCCAAAATTCGACCGTTGTTTCCTATCCCTTGTACCAGACTCTAACATAAGTCTCGGGGACAAATGCGATTAGTTACAACAAAATCTGGATGATTATTTTGAACATATTTGTATATCAATTAAAACAGGATATTTGTAAAGTGTTACTTAAAAAGTGTTACCTAATTAAAAGTGTTGAATATTTGTAAAGTGTTACATAAATGTTACATAAATATTATAATATAAAATGTGTTACATGCATGTGTTACAAAAATTACCTAATATAAAAAGTGCTACAATTTTGTGTTACTTTAAGTCACTTTTTTTGTAGTGTTGTAACTCATCTATAAATTTCGAATTTTGGACTAGATTTTCTAAACCCTCATTCACTTACTTCTTTGGTTTTCTCCACCATCTAGGTACCCCATAATAAAAATAAAAAATGATCTCCCATCAGGCTAACAATGTACCAAATTTTGATATCGAGGAAGATTTTTTTTTTTCTACGATAGAAATTTAACAGAGTGGACCATACATATGAATACTAAGCTGGTTGACGACCTCCGTGAGAGTAAGATCAATGGTGTCTAATATCCCAGAAGAGGATTACGCAAAAATATCACATGGATCTTGTTGGACGAAATCAATGTTACGTTCAGAAAAGACTTCACAATGGACGACGTAACTGCTCGAGTTGAACTTCTGGAAAAACGATACAAGCATTTTCATATGATGCTGGGAAATGAGCACTGTACTTGGAATCATGAGACCAACAAGGTGCAAGCGCCTAAGTGGCTTGTACATTTTTTGAACGACGTGGCAGGCGATGCTGAGTTTACTGCTGCATATCTAACAAATGTAGAACCTTTGTTCGGTTTATATGGACCTGGTATTCAATAAAAATTATTTAAATTGCATTTGTCAATACCACAATATCATTGGAAATCCACCGTTACGAATGTGATCACATATGTAATATCAAATTACTGTAATTCTTATTATAATCTTGTTTTCTTTTAATTATGAAATAAAACTTCTTATGATTTTAAGACATTATTATGATTTCCCCTTGTTATGATATGCACTTATTAGATATGTTTATTAAAAAAATATCATTGTGCAATTAACATGTGGTTAGGAAAAGACATTCCAACAAATATTTTGTACATATTTTCACTTAAAGAAGTGAACATATTACGCATTTGTACATTATATTATTCAGCTTGCACAATAAATCTGAGGTCATCCCAAACCCATCTTATTACATACTAGAATACTGACTTAATTGGAAATTCGAACATTAAAAATACCAAAACATTCCAACTATTTATTTGTTTAACACGACGATAACAATTCATCCAAGAACTTCTTCAAATTCCTCCCACATTGGTGGCTCATCCAACAGGTAGTACTTGTGTGTCTATATAATACCATTGTATTCCTTCATAAAAAAATTCAGTTAGTAATATATATACAAAAACACAAATATATATCCTTGTAGGCAGAGGGTTTAATTCGAACTTACATCAAGAAAATAATGGGAGACAGTAGTATCAACAGAGACTCGTTTACGTTCACGGTCCTTATAAACTCCATGATCTATAAATAAGTAATAGTAGTAGACATACCTTCTTTCCATTTCCTCTATTCTATTGTCAACCTCATCAGTAATAAAAGGATATGCAAATCGGTCATAAAGTAAATTTTTTACCTGCCCAACGCTCAAACTTCTCTCTCCTTTTTTTTATCCTCTTTCGACACCATCTTTTTGAGAAATAAAAAAATCTACTATTTCTCGATCCATCTCCATGTTCCACATGGTTCATTTCGGATCTAAAAATCATCTTCAATAAATCTCACATCAGGATGATCTTCATCAAAATTAGCCATTGGCCTCTGTATTTGTATGGACAGAAAGTAAACTTGATCTTGTATTAATTTATGTTTATTATATTAATTTATATTTCTTGATTGTTTTTCATCGTGTTTATATAGATACAACGAACTAAGATGTATGTGTGTTGTTCGGTCTTCTCAATGCAACACACATCATGTTGTAAGATTTCACATGCAAACTAGAGTAAGAGTAAGTTGTATAACACAATTGTACAATTGTGTAGTATTTTCAGTTGAACAGTATGCACAACCCTCAATTAACGTGCCATGGGAAATCTCACTAATGTGTATTCTTTTCGAATGAACAGTATGATAGATGTGTATCTCTTGGTTAGTGAAGTCTATGGTCTTTTCAGTTAAACAGTACCACATCTGCACTTTCGCGTGCCATTTCTCATCCCGAATAAGTGTGGTCTTTTCAGCTGAATAGTACCACATCTGCAACTTCGCGTGCCATTGCTCGTCCCGAATAAGTGTGGTCTTTTCAGCTGAACAGTACCAC
The DNA here is from genome assembly GCA_014905375.1 of Phtheirospermum japonicum. Classification (NCBI taxonomy): domain Eukaryota; kingdom Viridiplantae; phylum Streptophyta; class Magnoliopsida; order Lamiales; family Orobanchaceae; genus Phtheirospermum; species Phtheirospermum japonicum. Next base: position 106,241 of record BMAC01000584.1, read on the forward strand.
ATCTTCAATTTCGCGTGCCATTTATCGTCCCGAATAATTGTGGTCTTTTCAGCTGAACAATACCACATCTGCAACTTCGCGTGCCATTATTCGTCCCGAATAAGTGTGGTCTTTTTAGCTGAACAGTACCACATCTGCAACTTCACGTGCCATTTCCTCTTATAAGTATGTACTGAAACACTCGAGAAATCATTATCAAGTCTCTTTCCCTTACTCGTTTCTTTTCCAAACATAAAAAATAATGGCTGGCCCCTTTTGAGATGAAGATGCACATGAGATGCCTCCTATTCTGGTAACTGGTCACGGTTACTACGATGAAGTAGATGGTGAATGGACACAGAAGATGGATGAAAATCTACTTCAGTTTCTGATTGCTAAAAAATGCACAAGTGTGTGGAACCCCAGTGGGGGACTTCCACCTCCACGAGATTTTTTTGATAAAGCACAAGAAATGGTCCTTCTTTGTTGTGGGGTTTCAGTCTGTTCAGAAGATGTCGAACAAAGGATCTCTGAGCTCAAAAAACGATACATCCGGTTAAATGAACTGATCCGTACTCCAGGAATAGTTAGGTTTGGAGAGACTAAAGAGAGCAGGAACTACAATTAACAGAGATCACAACGTCAAAAAGAAGCTCTTACCTGTAAGTTCCGCACTAACTATCCTATAAGCTCCATGTACTTAAATATTTCATATATCTAACTAATTATTATATAGGACTGTCCAATCATAAGCACATGTAACGCGTTCGAGAAGGAGCCACTACGAGCGGAAATGGAAATAATCTGGGGGGAAGTTAAAGTTCCTAATGAAGAATTTCAGGAATATTATGTTACGCTATGTTAGTCTGGTGTCTTGTGTGTTCCCATTTTCCCTTTCCCGTTTAGTTTGCTGAACATAATTTTATGTTATGATATGCTATTCTGATGTACTAATTTATGTTATTTCCATTAAGCAATTTTAGTCCGGTCAGTATTAATGAAATGTAATATCGATTATGTTATGTTATGCTAGTTTGGTCAATATTAATAAAATAATTATCAATTATTTTATTACTAGATTAATAAATTTAAATTGACGAAGATTTCTTTTATTGGTGGAAAAAAATTATTGTTTTAAAACGATACAATTAAAAGAAGACTTAAAAAAAGTCAAAATACATTACAAAAAGGATAAATGTAAAAAATGAACCGCTCTCCACAAATAGAGTCTCTCGCCACTAACTAGTTTCGTAGTCTAATTAAAAATGAACCGCTCGTCCCAAATACATGAACCGATCACCCCAAATACATGAGCCGCTCGCCCCACATACATACTAAACCATCTCGCCCCAAATACTAAACCCTCTCGACCCAAACCATTTCAAAAAACGTTAAAACCCTTCTATCCCAATATTACAAAATGACCCATTTACCCTTGGGTTTGAAAACCTATCCTATGCCCCTTTCATAGTCGGGAAGCGCCGCTCTAAACCAAAATACACGAAAAAAAACAAGCTCAATAGAAAACCCTGGACATCAAATTCATCGTTTTGAACTCCTTCAATTCCTCTTAGTTTCTTCTCCGTGGAGTCACCGATCTACGCCGGACCACCGCCGCTAACGAGGAGATTTCATCACTCCTCGCTTCTCATCACACATAACTCGCTGAGGTCGGACTCTCTATCTCTTCGCCATTTCTTCTGTTTTTTACTTCGTTCTCCGCCAACAAAAATTACCTTTATTAATTTATTTGTTTCACAGTTTATCAACTGTTTTTTGAAATTAACTTTCTGTACCAACGTTTACACAAAGTAATTTATTATTATTATTATTATTATTATTATTATTATTTTAAAAGTTTTCTAAAGAATATATGATGATGATCAATTTTGTTTTGGAATGTTGATAATGAAAAAAAATGGTTTGTGTTGTTACTTATATAGTCTTGTGCATGATTGCCTAATTGTAACATTCCTTTTAAGAATTGGAAGGCTTTGACTCTAGTGTTAAGATTTGTTTTGGATGTGTTTGGTTGCAGTAGAAAATACACATCCATTGCCTTGTGTTTTGAGAATTAAACCTTTCATTATTCTAAATATGAGATACTGTATGCAATACATCGTGTCGATTTATTTCCATCTTTAATAGACAGTGTCTTCCGCTTTTGATTACAACCTTTACTTGGGTTTACGTATTCTTTTCTTTCTCAGATTGCTTGTGTGCAGTTGCTATACAAAAAACAAGAATCTTTGCCTAAAATGAGTTTGGGAATCTATAAGGATGCATCCTTTTTCAAAGTTCTGTTTCATCTTTCCTCGAAGTTGCGGATACCGGATGCATTTGTCAATAAATATTGTGAACTCTTGCCTGAAAAAGCATTTCTCATTACTAATGATGAATCTGAGAAATGTGAATAATGTTGGAAGGTTAGTATTAAATAACTTGATGACTGTTTTTGGTTCATAAATGGGTGGCCAGAATTTGTGAAGGATAACCCACTAATTAGTATACTAGACTTTGCGGTCTTTACGTTAGTCAGGGAGTCAACATTCCAAGTTACTGTTTATGGCAAAGATGGTGTCAAGAAAATGCTCTCCTCACATCTACCGGGACCTTCCCATTAATGTGAGGATCTTTGACGCCCTTCCAGTCAAGGTGATGGTTTTTATTCTGATGGGGCGGATATACAAAGCTCTACTATAGTCGTCACTGAACACCACAAGTAATGCTTTAATTTTTCGATTGGTTTTGACAAGGGGACAGGAATAGTTGCCCGAAGGGCCATAAAGCTGCAGAACAAACTTGGAAAGGAGTGGGTGGTTAAGGTAGTCAAGCAGAAAAGCGATGGAAGGTTCGATCTGATGACGGAGGATTGGAGAGTATTCAGTGAAGAAAATAATATGACTGTCGGAACGAGATTGATATTTACATGTAATTCAAGTGATTGTGGTACATTGCTTGTGACCATTAAGAGAGGGAGAATGGAAGACAAGGAAACAGACGGTGAGGATGGCGAATAGGAGTGAGAGGCCTCGTGTTTTTCTTTATTTGTTATTTAATGTTGTCTTGATTTTGTGTTGAATATTGTGGACTAATTGAAGCTGAATTAATGTTTTTAATGCTTGGTTTTGTGTTTTAGACAATGTCATGTAATACTCAATGATGGTGGTGGAAGATTGTGTTTGTATTTTGTTCGGGAATTTTTATTCTTACTCGCTATCAACAATACTCGACTCTAATAACACTACTCGACCCTAATTTTATACTGATCGACCCAAACAAAATGAATCGCCCTAAACAATTGCTAATGAACTCTCCAAATACTTATCCTTCTCAACCGAAATCATTTATATCCTCCCAAGAAATGGTAAAAAACGTGCTCCTCGTCCCTAATAAAATAACTCATCCGGAAATTACTTATACTGGTCAACCCAAACAAAACTAATCGACCCTAACTTATTGCAAACCCCTCACTCCAAAGACTAAACACACTCGCCCCAAATCATTTCTAAATCCTCCCAGAAAAACGTCCAAACCCTATTTATATCTCAAAGTTACAGAATGACCTATTTACCCCTGGTTTGGAAACCTATCCTCCACCCCATTTTAAGTCGAAAAGAGTCGCTCCTAAACCAAACAACACAGAAAAAAACAAAAACACAAAAGAACAGAGTAACCCTACGCACCAAATTTCTCCCAAAAACCGGACACTCACCTCTGAAAGTCGGGCAGCAGGGAAGTTTAAGGTGAGTCTACACAGTGCTTTAAGGTGAGTCTAAACGTTGACTGTTAGTGATATTTAACTCTTTGAATTCTATCTTGGTTCAAATTTGGATTGTACATTGTTGCATTGCCTTCCGATTAGGATGCCTACAACACAGAACTCTGTCCTCAAGAACATGTACCAGCCAATTGGTTGGAGCAAGGAAGAAGAGGCCTCTCTCATTCAACAACTGAAACATGTGGCCAATATCTATGATGTGTCTGATGCGGATACTTGGAATCTGTCCTTATTTCCCATATCATCAAATTTAGACAAACAATTCGAATAATATTTTACATTTACAAAGGTGAAACGAGAAGTCCAACTCTACAATGATCGGTTTGATGCATTTGTCGAATGGAGGAGTTCACTAGGCGTCGAGTATAATGTCCAAACCAACAAGGTGAAGGTCAATGGTGTCTGTTGGGCTAACGTTGGAAAGGTGGTTGTTATTATTATTATTATTATTATTATTATTATTATTATTATTATTATTATTATTATTATTATTATTATTATTATTATTTTTATTACTACTAGTTTGAAAACCCAGCCAACGCTTTCGTTTATTTCTTTTGGTAAGTAGCATTACGTATGTTCGCAGGAGACAAAGGAGCAACGCTACTTCCAGACTTTTGGATTGGATTACTATGAACTGGCCTACCAGCTATGGATAACAGAAAACGGGGTGCCGGTAGATTTCTCATACGTGGATGTCTTTGAATCAAAGATAAGGAAAAAAAAAGAGGATAACGATGGCGAAGAGGGATGAGAGGCCAGGTGTGCGGGTCACGTTTGACCATAATGGTGTCCTCTTTCTAGTTTCTATTTCATCTGTTAACTGTCTTTGTGTTTATTCATTGTTGTGTTAGCAACGTGGTGAATATTATGGAATGGACCATGTTGGGTTTGGTTTTGTGGAGATTCAATGCTGGTGGTTGAGAATCTGTTTGTATTTTGTTCTAAAATATTAAAGGTGTCATCCCATGAAAATAAATATTAAAAAATATAAAATTAACTAATCGACTCAAACAACGACACTCGCCGGTAACTAATTTCATACGTCTCCCAAAATACCCACTCGCCTCGGCCCAAACACTTGAAGTGTCATCCCCTGAAAATAAATTAAAATAGAAAGTTAACTAATCGACCGAAACAACTCCACTCGCCCCTAACTAATTACAGACGTAGACCCAAATACTCACTCTCCTTGGAACAAAAATTTAAGGTATCATCCCCTGAAAATAATTTGCCCTAGAAAATTAACTACACGCCCCAAGCAACGCCAATCGGCCCTAACTAATTACAGTCGTCGACCCAAATACCCACTACCCCTCGGCCCAAACATTTAAGGTGTCATCTCTGAAAATAAATTAAAATAGAAAATTAAATTTGGATTTTAAATTTAAAAACTCAAGAAAGAAAACATAAATCTACCATATATTAACTTTTTTTATTTATCGTATTTATCTGTTCGTCCAACTTTAGTTGCAACAATGGCCATGTACAATAAAACTGACCAAGTATAGTAACTATGACCATGACCACTACAGTGAGATTGACCACAACAGTGACATTGATTTGTACAACAACACTTAACCTGTACATTAACTATGACCACAACAGTGGCATTGACATGTACAACAACACTGAACCTGTACATTAACTATGACCACAACATTGGCATTGACATGTACATCACAAGATAGTCTATTCTCGCTATAAATATGTATTTCAACACATTAAAAGAGTCATCACTTCATCCAATTCCCACAAATATGAGTTTGGGTCTTCAAACCATACTCTACAAAGAAAATAAGACCAAGTGGACTCTTCCAATGGACACTTTGCTTATTGAATATCTCGTGAACCAGTACAACACTAATAGCTTCTTCATTAATGACAAAAACAACAGTTATGCCATATTGGTTGCGAGATCTGTGGTCATTTCACAATTCTCGGTAAATCTAACTTACAATGAGGTTAGTCAACGTGTCAAACACCTTAAACATCATTATACGTTCTTCGAGCAAATCATTCGAACCCCGGGTGTTGCTTGGGGTCCTGCATCAAAAGTTGTGCATGCAACTGAGCAACAATGGATGAATTTTACACGTGTATGTATTTAACTTTGTGTTATCAACAGTCTATTCCTAAGTTCTTAATTAACAAGCAATTTCTTTGCAACTAGGTTGTCCTGAATTATCAGCAGTTTACAGAATTGAACAAGAGCCACTATTCCTGAAGGGGGTGTGCACAATATTTATGCAACAACCAAGCTTGATTCCAAAATCACGTATGCCTCAACAACCAATGTTCAATTACTCGGGCGGTGAAGGGACTTCATAGACAAGGAACAAATGCAACAAGTAGCAGCCCTTTATTGTTATTATTATCGGTGTGAAGAATGTCAGCGTCTTCTACCGTAGATCGTGCGTTTGTTGCTCGAGTGTTTTGTTTTTATTTTATTTTATATTATGGTTGTTATATGTATTAGGGCTTCCCTCTTTCCTCTATCCCTCTTCAGTCGGGATTTCCTCTTTCCCTCTTTAGTAGGGTAATTTGGATGATTTTCTATTAAATATATGTATTCTCCTAGGACTTATAGATATTATATTCCCTATTTATATATAATATTAAAATTTAAAAAAATATTAGAAATATAATAGAAGAAAAATAATAAAATCCTCCATTTGGGTTTCCCATGCACAAATAATATAATAATAACATTACACTGAATATTATTTCAGTCAATAAAGTAGATAGTAATCTCGTACGATAAATTAAACTAATTGCCACTTTTATGATTGAGTACTTGAACTTGACATCTATTACACCGATGTCCATTTTCGCCACAGTTACCACACCTAATAGGACGACGTTCACGATGAGATGTGCTGCCTGGTGGTGGCAGTTTCGGTGGATTCTTGTAAGTGCAAGTAGCACGATTGTGACCAGTCCCTCTGCACCTAGAACATGTTTGTGTGTGGCGGCGGCGTCTTGTACGCTCACACACAGATGAATATCTCCTCACTCTAGGGCGTCTAGCCTGTATTGGATTGGCCAGTGGAAGAAAAACATGTTGTCGGACTAAGGTCGGGACAAACCAATCACATGGGTGTGGCACTGGCATCACTATAAAAGAATATAACTTAAGTAAAGTGCTTGATTTGTAATACTCGTGAACATACCCAAAACAGATTGGTTTGCCTCACTACAAAAAAAAAAAAAAAGATAAAGAGGATTGTGTTTAAAGAAGTTTGGTAAGTAAAAAAAAGTGAAAGAAATAAACGATGTCGTAAAAAAATATTACAGAATGGCTTTAAAGGCATGCACACACGGGATCAAGTCATGTTGAAATAAAGAACACGTGCAAGTTCGATGTCGTAAATCAACAATGTATGAGCAAACCGCGTTGTTCACATTAAATTGAGTTATACTAATCACAGACACCCGTATACGCTCTCCAAACTACCTTAGTTCCAATAACTTCTTTGCAACTACTAGTGATAGATCATGGTCAATTTTGTTCACTGCGGCTCGTCTTTCGTTAAACCAAACCTGCATAATATTACGTACAACTTCAAGCATAGAACACACCAGTAGTTTTCTTGCCCAGAGTAATTTGAAATTCATGGACTCAGCAGTATTAGACATCATGAACCCGTAACGACGCGCTGGACACTTAACACGTGCCCATATTTTGGGATTTACACGAACAAGCTTCCACCAGGATAGTGGGTCTCTCTCTTTTATGCTTGTCATTGATGCATCGTACACCAACTCTCTATATGTGTGTGCTGCTCAACTTCAGATCAGTAACGACGCATGTTCATCTGGAGGTGGAAAGCACACAAACCATGGTGCACTGTCGGGGGATACACATCTCTGATTGCATTTTCTATACTTTTGTGAGCATCTGAAATGATCACCAAGTCCTTAGGACACCCAAAACTATTGTGCAATTGCTCCATAAACCAACACCATGATGCATCATTCTCTATATCACCAATACCGATGGCCAAAGGAACTATCTGCTCATTTCCATCTTTAGTTGCAACAACAAATATTATACCCTTATATTTCCCTTTCAAATGTGTACCATCAACAACAATAACAGGTCTGCAACATTCTTTTAATGCGAAGATAGATGCAGCTAAGGCTACAAAAGTGTATTTAAATGTACCGTCGTCACGAGTCTCCAAACTGGTCACCAAGGCAGGATTCTCTTGTCGAAGAGTGTAGAGATAAGAAGGCAGGATTTCTGAAAACTTTTGGTGATCGCCATATATCGTTGCAGGGCCAAATGATGAGCTTTTAATGCCTTATTATACAAGATAGATATCCCGTGCTCAGTAGCTATATCATCTTGAATTTCTCTAGCCCAAAGCAACGACCTTCCCTGACTAATTTGGATGCATAGAGCGCAATGATAATTTTAGAAGGCAATTATCTTGGTGCACTTATACTCGTATCAAACTGACAAGTGTGCTCAGGTTTAAATTTTGTCACCTTCAAAATGCCTTCTGATTTTGAGTAGGCGCGTAACAAAAACCTGCAACCTCGATATTTGTATATGATATAGTACCGTTGCATACATGATGCCTTCACTCGATAAGCATATTTTTGTGTTGTATTATACATTCCAACCGCAATTTGCAGATCTGATTTATTCTGAAAGGTTACGCCGACATAAAGGTCATGAACAACATGCTCACGATAACCATTCTCTTGCTCAAATTGGATCGGATCAAAATTATTGGTATGAAATGACGCACCAGGAATTGTCCAAGTATTTGACCTTGGCTCGGCATAGACGTCCTCCCGATTATTAACTAATGGAGGTGGTCTTCACACTCTTTGCCCATTATGATAGAACGTTCTATTATCCGAATTATCTTCAATTTAAACATCTGAAGGTATCGAATCATCGCTCTCACTACGATTAAAGGTCTCTTCAATGAAGTATTCATCATCTTCACATACCATTTCATCATATATTATCTTTTGCAATACCTCAGAATCGAAGTCAATATCATCATCTTCATTTCCCACTTCATCTTCATCACTTTCTGTGCAATCCTCAGCCTCATTTTCATCATCATCTTCATAGTCAACATATTTTGCATCTCCCTCATCTTCATCAGACTCTTAGTAGTGAATTTTGTGATTTTTTCCACTCATGCTAGGATTTCCCACACCAAAATCTTCATAAGTCGATTTACTCAAACCCGGGATATCCGACATAGAAGTTGGTAAAATATGGGAACGTTCAGAAGCATTCTATGTTTCACTCACTTGTTGTGTTGAATTGTAGTCGAATGGAAATGGATTGGCCACTCCCGATACATTTTCGTGGCCAAGCAAAATTTGACTACCCACAGTTCCACACCTCGCTTGCGGAGAACCACCACCGAAAATTTTGCCACTATGAAATGGTTGTTTTTTATGTTCTACGGTGACATAAACTTAACGAGTTTGCATCACGACATGTTGTACATCAAGAATTGATAATATAACAATTTTCTGAACTTCTCCTTCTTCATTCGGCATCAAACAATGCAATGAATACTCAATTGTTCTCTTATCACCCCCTCACTGTCGAGTGAATCACATCCAGAAATGCATCATAACTTATATCATATAATGATACGTAAGTGATCATCTCTTCCCCAAGCATGTAATCTTTTCTATCCCAATAACCATGATGCACAATAGTTAACTGATTTAAATTCGCATCCTCCATCTGCCCTAAAATTTGTTCCGAATCAAAATCATTATTAATTTATAGGTAAAGGTAATGTTATGTATTAGGGGCGAAAGGTGTAAATATATGGGCTTATGGAAAGAGAGGTTAAGTTTGGACCGATCATTATCTTTTTATGGGCTTGGGGAGAGAGGGTAAACATGTTTGGGTCGAGTAGTACACAATGTTCGGGGCGAGATGTAATGTTAGGGTCGATCAGTATTTTTCTATGTTTGGTTCGAGTAGTATAATTAGGTTTGGGTTGAGTAGGTAAATGATGTTTGGGGCGAGACGACATGTTAGGTTCGAGCAATATTTTGGATGTTTGGTACGAGTAGTATAAACATGTTTGGGTCGAGTAGTATAAAGATTTGGGGCGAGATGTAATGTTAGGGGCGAGTAGTATAAGTAATTTTGGGTCAAGTAGTAAATAATGTTTGGGGCGACAGGTCATGTTAGGGTCGACCAGTAGAAATGATACTGCTCGACCTGAATTACATTTCTACCTTCAAAATGCGGATAAGTACTGTAGCATAGCAGATAACAGAAAATCCTATGAATTACTATAAGGCCAAATGGTGATAAATTTCAAATACAAAACTGAATAACATACATTGTGTATACGGATAACTCTAATCTTGATTCTCGCAACCGAAATCGCCTTGAAAGCGCCTATTTTTTTCTTCAATTGGACGAGTTAATGAATGATAATAATAAGACATTTGGAAGATTTTATCAACTTTAATCTATTCGAAACTTTAATATCTTCAAACCAAAGTGGGGATATTTTATTCTTTTCCAATTGAAAATGGGTAGAAAAGATATTTTGTTCACTTGTGGGTAAAAAAGAGTTTTGCATTGGCTGAATGTGTAAAAAACACAGAGGCCCATAATATTTTGTGGCGATTAGTTTTATTTGGGTCAAGCAATACAAATATTTGGTGTGTGAAGTGTTTTTATGTTTGGGGCGGGAGGTGATAATAATTTGGGTAGAGTAGTTTAATGTTTTGGGTCGAGCAACATTATTTGGGTCTAGTAATACAAATATTTTGTATGGAAAATGTTTTTTATATTTGGGGTGAGAGGTGATAAATGTTTGAGTCAAGCAGTTTAATATTTTGGGGCGAGAAGAATTGTATGGGTCGAGCAATACAATGGTTTGAGGTGTATGATTTGGATATTTGAGGAGAGAGACGATAAAAGTTTGGGCGAGTAGTTTAATATATTTGGGCGAACCATTTTATTTGGGTCGATTAGTTTAATATTTTGGGGCGGGATATTTTGGTCGTTATATTACAAAATAGGTAGAAAAAATATTTTGTTCGCTTATGGTTAAAAAAGTTTTATATTGTTTGAAAGGATAAAAAAGACAAAACCTCTTTTGTTTATTCTGTTTTCAATAAGAAGATAAAACAATAAAAATACATATATTTAAATAATTAAAAACCTTACAAATATCTAAACAATTAAAAACATTACAAATACTTAAATATATGAAAACATTACACTGAATTAAAAAAAAAAAAGGAAAAAAAACTTAGTAAATTTTTTGGCACAAATTTCTTCTTGGCATCTCATGTAGTATTAACATTGGTTCACACTCAATTTTGGATCTCGACATTAATCCACATTATCTGCCCCTCCTCGTTTTATGTCATTCTTCGGCTTGTTTTGTTGTCGCATCCATCGCCAAAACTTCACTTTGTCTTGCGGCCTCCATCTCTATAGGTTTTCAAAATGTTTTGCCGCTAGGTTCATTTTTTGTTCATGCCTCCGTCTCCATCTGATACGACATCAAAAATCGACTCGACTATATAGAATAAGAAAATAACGAAAGGGGTAAAAGGTTCTATGTCCTGGTAGAACGACAACATGGTAATAATATATTTTTATGGTGGTTATGGAATTATGGAAAGTAAGAATCATAGTATGAGAGTATTTTCTTTTTATGGAGATTTAGTATAATTATGAGATTTAATCTATCTTATTAGTTGGTGTACAAGTCTAAATAATCATATAAATAGGGGGTTCAGGCCCTTATTTCATAACTTTACTCTTCTCTCTATCATGGAGCTCACATTATTCTCTCTTTTTATACAATTTTATGTGGGATAATTCTCTCATATTTAATTATCATGGATCATGGAGCTCTTCTTTATCGACTTAATGGGGAAATAAAGAGGCGAACTCTCCTTTAGGAGAGGCGAGTGATTTGCATATTTTTGTACATATTTTTGTTACCGTTTTTGTATCACGTTGCGTGTGTTTCGCTTTCTTTTAGGTATTTTAGGAGTCGAGTTGGCCGTTTTTTGTTATTTCAAGGTTTTCTTAGTTTTTGTACGTTTTTTATTAGTTTTCGTAGTTTTTCACTCTTTCGTTTTTCTTTTGGCCGTAGGACGTCCAAGCGGGGCCCGCGCTCGTTTGGGATCATTTTCACTCGACTCGGGAATGAACGGACAAGCAAGGAAGCGCAACGGACAAGGCTCGATAAACCGTCGGACATAAAAAGAACGAGAAATCGAGCCGGGTGCAGCAATCCAGTCGACCGACTGGAGGTGCAGTCGATCGACTGCCTTTCTAGTCGATCGACTGAACTCCCAAAATCGACTGCATTCCAGGGCCTTTTGGCCGTTTTGGACGACGCAGTCGATCGACTGCCAACGTGGCCGATCGACTGCATTCGATCGACTGGAGCCCCCCAAGATCGACTGGATTCCAGGGCTTTTGGCTGTTTTGGACAGAGCAGTCGATTGACTGCCAGTCGATCGACTCCTTTACAGTCGATCGACTGAAAAAGCAGATTTTCGCTGCTTTTTGGACGATTTTGCCCCTGCGTGGTGTATTAATCAAGAGACGTCATTTCATTCAAAAGGAACTTGCAGCAAATCTCTGGACCAGGGATTTTGCTCCCCAAAACTCTTCTTCACATTTTCTCTTTCCTTTTTAATTATGTATTAATTCCTAGTAATTAGTAGTAGTTTAAGAGGTGTTTAGATCTTCATCTAGCAAGGTGTTGAAGCTTTTGTTTTGCATTTTCCTTGGTGAAGAATCCTTCAAGTGCTATTGCCATTGTTGACGATCAAGCTTTCCTTTTCAAGCTTTTGTGGATTCATATATTTGGTAGTATTTCTCTATTTATCTAGTTTGGTTTTCATGTTATTGCTTTACTCTTTGTTTTGGTGTGTGGATCGTAGAGTAGTTGTTGTTAGATTCTTAATTTTCCTTGCTTTTCATTTTATAGCTTTTGAGCTTTTGAATTTTTGAACTTATGCTTTTAAGTTGTTAAGTTGTTTAGATCAATTTCTAAGTTTTTAGAAGTTTTATAAATCTTCCCTTTTTCAAACTTTGATTTTTGTTAAATTAATGTTGACTTTTTCAAATAAGCATGACTTTTATTTTCCCTCCATTTTCCTTAATTTAGATTATAAGCTTTCTTAGTTAATTAGTTTAGATTAATCGTTTTTAAAATAAGCTTTAATTTCCTTTTCGTATTCAATGTTTTTAAATCTTGTATTTCAATATAAATCTTAGTCGTGAAACTCAAAACCGAATCAATGACTATCGCTTTCCTAGTTTAGATTAGTTTATTCGCAAGCGACGATAAGAGCAATTAAGAAACCGACAAGCCGATAACATCCATCCTTGAGAGACACGACTCGTGAAGAACTCGTCGCCCTACAACCGGCTCCGTACTCTTGCGGAGACGGATTCTCAAACTAGAGCATCGAGGATTCGTCGATCAGCGAGCTCTTCTTTAGGAGAGGCGAGCTCTCATACAGAACACGGGAACCCAAGATTAGGAACACGTCTCTTGTCTCTGGTCTATACGAAAAAGACACAGGCCTCACTTCTACTCTAAGTTTATTTTATATCCTACGTTTTGAGCTCTCACATATCTCTCTGAACAAATATCTGACTTAAGTATCGGAGGACCTAAGTTGGGGTTGTCCGGCTTGGGTTCTGTTTTGTAGGTTGATCAGGTCACCGGGAGCTTTCTAGAGGGCTATCAGGTCACCTAGCACATATTTGAGGTCAGCACTCTATTTTCTTGGTGAACCAAACTTTTGGTCTCGTCAAGTGGTTAGGATATGCAATAGTTTTTTGGTCGAGATGTTTTAGCTTGGCTAAATGGTTTTTTGGCTGACCTATTTTCAATCAGGTAAATGGTTATGGTTTTATGATTTTTAGGTCCCGGCAGGACAAAAACATGGTAATAATATATTTTTATGCTTGTTATGGAATTGTGGAAAGTCAGAATCCTAGTATGAGAGTATTCCCTTATTATGGAGATTGAATATAATTAGGAGATTTAATCTCATCTTGGGAAGGAATCCTATTAGTTAGTGGACAAGTGTAAATAATCTTATAAATAAGGGGTTCAGGCCCTTATTCCATAACTTCACCCTTCTCTCTATCATGGAGCTCACATTATTCTCTCTTTTTATACAATTTTATGTGGAGTAATTCTCTCATCTTCAATTATCATGGATCATGGATCTCTTCTTTATGGACTTTATGGGGAAATAGAGATGCAAACTCTTCTTTAGGAGAGGCGAGCTCTTATGCAGGAGACGGGAACCCTAGATTGGGAACACGTCTCTTATCACTCGTCTATACAAAAAGGGCACAGACCTCACTTTTCTACTTTAAATTGATTTTATATCCTACGTTTTGAGCTCTCACATATCTCTCTCGAATAATATCTAACTTAAGCATTGGAGGGCCTACACCGGGGCTGTTCGACTTGGGTTCTATTTTGCAGGTTGATCAGGTCACCAGGAGCTTTATGGAGGGCTATCAGGTCGCCTAGCACATATTTGAGGTAAGCACTCTATTTTCTTGGTGAACCAAACTTTTTGGTCACATCACCATCATTTTATATTTGAATCTTCCATCTTTTTGAGGATTTCAGAGACATCTTTATGATCCATCACCGTTAATACTTTTCTTGAATGTTTTTATGTCAATCGGCTTCTCGGTTCTCAACATTTCGTGCATAAATTTTTGTTCGTCTATCGATGGAGACTCAATCAGTGATTCGTTAGGCGCTTAGAATGGAAATGGAGAGGATTCACCATCAAAGGATTTTAATTTTTTCGTCGCAACTCTAGAATTGCCTTGGTATTTCCCAAAAGACCATACAAAAACATCTATTATTATGCACATACTTAATACACTTTGATAAGTTTAATATTAGCATCACTCCTTTTGTGTACGAATCTAAAATTACTCATATAGTGATATAGGTAGAGTATTAACTAAGAAATGTGTAACAAACACTATGTTTATTTAGTATGACCGATGACACTAGTGTCTTTCTTCTTCTTTTTAATTGTTAAAACTTCTTTTGTAATACTAAGTGCATTATAGTCTTTTACTAGCATAAGTTTCGATTAATTTACAAGAAATGCAAAAAAAAAACAAAGATTTAAAATATGAGTATTTAGACTAATTGACAAGAACTATACAAAGACCAGGGTTCACCTTGTAGTGTGGACCCTAGTCCAACAATAATATATTTTTATTTGTTATGTGAAAGTTTTATATATCAATTATTTATCTTTAATCTAATATATATAAACTAATATGTGACTGTCACATGGTGTGGCATACTCACTTTTTCCCTTAATATCGTCACTTTTAAGCATAAAAGTATTAGTTTTGCTAAACTATCATTTTATGTACAAGTGAGACTATTATTGTTAAAAGTGATTGTATTAAAGCAAAGTGTATCTCATCACACCATATGATGGTTGATAAATACGAATCTTACGCAAGTATTGAGACTTATTTGATTAGGTTTCAACTATTTTTTGTACATTTTAAATATTTTTTACTTTGATTCCTATTATTTGGACGTTATTACGTGTTTGGAATTCTCATGTGATTTTTGTAGGAATTTCAGAGTTGTTTTGGGTGAATTGGGCTTCAAGAAGCACAAATGGGAAAAGGATGAAAGATTGAACTAAAGATAATAAAGAGAAGAGTCTATTAGGCTAAGATTGGAGCAGGGTCACGAAGTTAACTAGTCAACATAGTCCAAACACCCAGTCGCAACCCCCTTCGTGGTCGCGACTCGGCCCGCTACTACAAGTCATTTCACAATGACCATTCGCGACCCCATTCACGGTCGTGAATAGTATAAAAACCATTATTTATGTGGTTTATATGATGGGATTTCATAGAAGACTAATAAAATGAGTCCTCAATTTAGTCCAAATGCATCAAGTCTCATCCCTTGAGCTGGGAGAAGAGTTTAAATAGTGAGAACACAAAGATTTGGGGGAGAAACACGAAGAACATGAAGACTAAAGGATCTAATCCATACAATATTACAATTTTATTATTTATTTTCATTTTTCTTTATGAATATTAAGTGTTTTATGAATTGTATAGATAAATGTTCAATATGTCTAGCTAATCTCATTATATTATGGGCTTTGAAAACTATGAATAATTGATGTTTTGATATTTCTTTCAGTTAAGTATGATCTTTTTGATATTTTTGTGTTTTTGAATCATTATTATATAATTGATTGGAAACCACATGTGTTTGATAGTTGTAGTTGCTCGACAAACTTTTATAACTTATAGGTTTGATAAATCAAATCGAGAGAGGAGATTTATCAATAGGCTATTCAAACACAAAGTATTATAAACAAAAAGACCGAGAGGTTTGAGATTATTAATGAAGTCTTTTAAATCGTTAAATATTCTTGGAGGTTTAAATGATTTCAAATGGAAACGTCTTTCATATTTAGATTCTATGGTTTAGTCACTTCAAGAGAAGGTTTAAACTACAATTGTGATTGTCTTATATTGAGTTAAATCGAAACCAGTACTTAGTTGATTGAAATGATTTACATTGATAGTTCATGAACTCCAAGACCCTTGAATAACTCCTTATCATTCTAATTTCTCAAATTACTTTCTATCTTCATGGATTTCGATAAGTAGTTTATATAATTGCCTATTTTATATTAACCTTTGATAACAACACAACAAAAACTCACTTCTCTATTAGTTTCAATAAAGATAAAATATCTATATTATATTACTTGTTGATTTCTAAACATTAGTCCTTGTGGAATACGACCTTACTCGTCGTATACTACATGTATAACATACACTTGCGATTAGATAAAATACAAAATAAAGTGCGAACAATGGTCACACATGAGACTTACTCAATCTAATATATTAATTTTTTAAGTAATGTATAATTTTAATTGACATATATATTTCATCTATACAGTAAACGAAATGGTCCATATTACGTGTCGGTCTATGAATTATTGAATTAACGTATAATTTTATGGTGGTTTGGAATCTTACTTGATGAATTTTAAAGGTTTGAAGTCATACGAAAATATAGTAATTATAATTATAATAGTGCATAAATTTTGATTACAAAATCTCATATTTTTTTATTTCTAATTAATCGTAACATACTTATAGAATATATATATATATGATAAGAAAATATTTTGATTTTTTATTTTCTACTTTGGATCCTATAATATATATATATATATATATATATATATATATATATATATATATATATATATATATATATATTATAGGATCCAAAAAAATTAGAAAATAAAAGATCAAAATATTTTCTAATCATAAGTCAAATATATACAATCAATTGGGAGCAAGGTAATTTCATGGCCCAATCTTTTCTCACATCCGCTCTCAACAAAGTCAAATGCAAATAAAAAGGCTGGTTAAAATATTAATTATAAGAATACTAAATACTAAAATATATGAATTCTTATTCATAAGTCCCATCTTTTTTGGTTTTTTGATCCTAATATACTAAAAGAATATATATATATATATATATATATATATATATATGTGTGTGTGTGTGTGTGTGTGTGTGAGAGAGAGAGAGAGAGAGAGAGAGAGAGAGATTAAGATCATATGGGAATTTGTCATCCTTGCTATATTACATTATATGTAATGTTAGTTTCGGTAAAAAAAAAATTCTATTTATTTTCTTTCAGGCGTGCAAATTGCTATTTTTGTGTTCCCTTTGTTTTTATTATTCTCTCAATGAACATGTACATGATTCATTAATAACATAACATACTATGTAATATAACAAGTTTCTTAGGCTTGGTCTTCCAATACTTTCAAAGCCTTTACATTGTTAAACTCCGTGCTCATATTCGCATGGTACACTTGCTTCCAATGCTCAAACTGTTTTTTAGAGCAATGAGATAACCATTATCCTTCAATTTAAAATGCATGAGAAATAAATACAAAACTAGTTTGAGTTAATGAAAACACATTTATTTTGCCGTTTATTCCACTTTGATAACCGTCAACCTCGGTCATTTTGCACTGGAATTTGTACACCCACCTCCCAACATATATAACACGACACCACATTTTGTAATGATTTTAAATCAGGAACTTCACAGTTTGTGGTATCTTTTCTGTTTATTGAATAGGAATTCAAGACTGGACAACCGCCGAACACGTCTTCAACTCTTGGTTCACTATAAAAAACCAACAAATACCGAAGGATATTACCGACGGATTAAAATTATGCCGGTAAATTACCTATGGAACTCTTTTTTTTAATCTAATTTTTTATTTATTATTGTCTAAATATAATATTACTTTTAATACATATATAGTTATAATATACTTATAAATATTAGTATATTATTATTATACAATTGTTTATAGTATAATTTATAACTTTAACTAATATATCTAATCAATATAATATATAATACAAATTCTTTTCAATAACAATAATAGGTTTTCTAGTTTTTTTTCATTCATTTTGTTTGATGTCTAAATATAGTATTACTTCAATTAAGTATTAAGAATATAATTTTCAGTACATATAATTAATTACAATACACGTTGAAATAATAATATATATAATTACATTATATTTGTTTATAAATAAATTTTATATCTTTAACTAATATATCCTATAAATATAATAAAAGTAAAAGCCATTCATCCACATGACTGTATTGAAGTAATAAATTTTCCAAACCAGGCCCGGGGAGCCTGTTTAAGCCCATAAATTGCTATAGACAATCTGCACACCTGAAGGTTATTACTATCCTGCTCAAAATAAGTTGGTTGAGCTATGAAGATTTCCTGGTCCAGCTCGCCATTCGGGAAGGCATTATTAACATCCAATTGCTTGACCGACCAATTACAGTTGACAGCTATAGAGAGGACTACTCGAATAGTGGTAACTTTCACAACAATGCTGAAAGTTTTAGAAAAATCAAAACTAGGCACTTGATTGTACCCTTTGGCTACTAATCTGGCCTTATATCGCGCTATGGTTCCATCAGCATGAGTTTTGGGTTTGAACACCCACTTGCAACCAATCAAAGCCTTGCCTGGAGGTATCTCAAAGAGAGACCATGTCTGATTCTTAATGAGCCGCATACTCTTCACGCACAGAGCTTTCCACCTGGGATGTGTTAAAGATTCAACATAGGAGGAGGGCTCCTTGAAATCAAGGAGCTGCGTTCTGAGCACCTTGGGCTTGTAAATTCCTTCTTTAGCTCTTGTAATCACGTGTTGTTTACCTGCAAAAGGGTTAGTACCTGGTCCAGAAGGAAAAGAATAAGTATGTGGAGAACTCATAATTGGGAATTCAGTAGTAAGAGGATAAGTAGAGAGACTGGATTGACTGGAGGATAGTGATATTGGCTGATGATGGGGACTTGAGTGATTGGACATAGGAGGTTATGGTGAGGTCGCGGAGGAATGGGAAGAGGTCGCGGATGATAGTGGAGTGGTCGTTGCTTGGGAAACTGGTAGAAGAGGAGGTGGTCCAAGTATATATGGTTGATTTGGAGGTTGCAGTGAGCTCGCCGACGATTGTGGTGAGGTTGCATGTGGTTGTGGTGAGGTCGTTGATGGTGGAGAAACTTGGGGAACTATTATAAGAGGAGGTGGACCAAGTATAGATGGTTGCATAGTGGAGCAGGAGTGAGGTCCAGAATTCTTGGAAAAGGGAAATTTGAGCTTGTCAAAGATCACATGTCTGGTGATTATGACCTTCTATCTGGCAGTAAGACATTGGATCCCTTATAAAGTTCACTGTAACCAACAAAAGTACTGGGTTGCGACCTGAACTGGAGTGTGTGTTATCGAATGGCCTAAGGTGAGGGTAACACAGACACCCAAAGGGTTTAAGATGAGTATAGTTTGGAGTTTGATTTAGTAAGAGATGATGAGGACTTTTATACTTAGTTGTTTTGGAGGGTAGTCTGTTGATGAGGTAGACATCAGTGGTAAAGGCGTCATCCCAATATTTGATAGGTAAATGAGAGTGAGAGAGGAGGGAGAGTCCTTTTTCGACAACGTGTCTATGTTTTCTTTCTGCAAGACCATTTTTTTCAGGGGTGTAGGGGTAAGAGATTTTGTGATGTATCCAAGAGGAGTGAAACAATTTTGTGAGAGCTATGAATTCTCCCCCTCTGTCACTTTGTACCGACTTTATTTTAGATTGAAACTGAGTAAGAATGAGGTTCTGTAAGTGAATGAAGGCATTGACCACATCAGATTCGTGTTTTAGCAAATAGATCCAAGTATATCTAGTATAATGTTCAACAAAGGAAACATAGTAAGAGAATCCATTAGTGGAATTTATAGGTGCAGGCCCCCAAACATTTGTGTGTATGAGATCAAAGGGCCTTGTATATTCAGTTTTTGAGAGAGAGAAAAGGCAGCTTATGGCTTTTACCCTGAAGACAAGCACAACAAGTGAAAAAAGTGATTTTATTATTCAGAAAGGAGAGATTACAGTGTTTGTTATTCGAAAAAAGTTATTTTATTATTCAAAAAGGATCCATTTTTCTCTTGAGGATGCGAGGTCAACCATCATGGTAAGTAGATTTTCAGAAATGGAGGAGAGAAGCAAGGATGCTAACAAGTGATCTTGCCTAGCCCAGAGTAGGAATTTAGGATTTACAGATCCTTCAGCGATCTGGGGATGGAGATCTGATTTCTCCAGTGAGGTAGCCTTCAAGGCCGTATCCTCCGACGGCTGTGTAAACTTGCATTTTCCAAAGCAGGTAATTTGAATTATTTAGCTTGATCGAGATATGCTATTTTGCAGCTGAATAGCTGAGTTTGAATTTTGTGAAGATAGAGTGTTATTCTGAATTACTGGGTGAGAGCTCGCCTGAGCCTCATGCGATGGAGTGGCTTTACACTCCATGAGAGAAAAGAAGAGGAGAGAAGAATAATGAGAGAAGATATATTCAGAGTCAGGCAAAAACCTGCTTTGATACCATGAAAGAAAGTAAAGAACACATGTTTGAAGAAAGATTCAGTGTTAACTTTTCTATAGATTTAATCAATCATTTTCTTGATAATTATAGCAGAGAATGTTACAACTATTTATAGTAATATGTATGACATATCTAGTCCTAGAATATGTGGCTAGGAATGCCAACGTCTACCTAGAATATGTGGTCACTATTGCTACAGTACAACCTGACAGCTGTATTGAGCTGGATGTGCTAGATTAGGGCTAACATCATCAACTAACATAGTGTAGGTCGACCTCTTATTGTCAGCTTTCTATGCGACCTTTAGGCGACCTCTCGTATGACCTGAATGGTCAATAATCTTGTGACCTGGCAGTCCACACATCTTCAGGTCGCCAAGCTCTATATGACCATACGACCTGAATATATCAGGTCGCTCTCTATTACTGCTCTTGTTAAATATCAATAGAAAACCGATTTTAAAATAAAGAACGCGTCTAGTTCATATTAAACGTGCATTTGATGAAAACTAAGAATGCACTAAGTTTAGTTAGTATACACAAAAATGGATGATTCATTTTTATTATTATTATTAGACATGTAATCATTTATTTGCTGCTCTTCAAACAGCTATCAAATTCAATGAACATATGTCCCCTTCAAATTAACCTTAAAGTTGAAAAAGTTCCTAATTTATAACAGTAACATCCCTCTTAATAGTTTTTAAATTATTATTTCATTTTCTTATAAGTTTTCCCATTTTTTTAATACAGAACTATATAACGACGAAAAGATTTAATAAATTCTAAAATGCAATGACACTTTTCTAATCACAGCGGGCTCTTATGACGACCTCTCATAAGTCGGTACGCACACGACCTGAAGGTATCAGGTCGCTGATCAGGTCCGCTCTTATGATCAGGTCGGTATTCATGCGACCTATTGGTATCAGGTCGCTGATCATGTAAGCACTCATGCGGCCTGAGTTCTTTTAGTCGCTCTACTCTTTCAAGTGTGTGCATTAGAGAAAATTTATTATAAAAAAATGCATTCAACAATGATAAAATATAATTCAAAATCACATTGATACCCTACTAAGTGTGCATTGAAAATAGTCTATATATGCATACATGAATCGAATTGACTCCTTCCCGATAAATTAAAAGAATGTAAATGCCTTAATAATTATGCAATGAAGGAACTCAAAATATGCAGTATACTAAACTACATCCAAGCTTACAAAAATATCTAATGGCCAATTTGGAATAGTATTAGTTAGTATTCTAAATCTTATTATTCAGAATGAGGTATTTAGGATTCCGTGAATAGTAAGAATTTTTATTTGTTATACGATTTTGAATCTTTACCTTTTATTGTAGATGTCAAATCATGTCTGAAAAGTGGATGATAATGTATTATTATATTGTATTTGATGTTAAATCATATTTGAAAATTGAACGATGTTGTATTATAATATTGTATTTAGTAGTATATACTTATTTAATTATAAAATAAAAATTATAACAAAAGAATATTCGGAAATCAAAATATCGGCCCCGATATTCCAAAACCTAGGGCAAACAAGACTGAGGAAAAACCACCATGAATTAACTTGAGCAGTTATCTCAAAACTATTGTACCCATGCGTTGCAGGATAATTTCTTTTTATTTTTTTCCCAAATAAAAATAATTGGGTTTGAATCTATGAAATATTTAAATAAATTATTGTACATATGTATACTTAAGTTATATATGTTAATATTTATTCAAAAATCGAATAGTATTGAAAATGGTATAACGTTGTTTATAAAAAAAATGTTATTAGACGAAATATACTTTTCATATTATGATCCTTATACATGATATTTGTAGTCTATTACTATGTTTATTCTCATCATCGGTCAATATTTTTATACCTTTATAATCGGTCACTCTTGATATGTCGACGTACAATTGGTCATGACTGAAAACTGACTTCTTTGGGAAAAGTCCAATGTGTGAGAGGGATTGTTCTTGACTTTTGTCTTCATGGAGTATGAAATGATTATAGGAAATTGTGGTCGTTGGAACTTCAAATTCAACCTAGGTCAGAGGTATGATAGTCATTCTAGGGATCATCACTAATTCACATGCATTGCTTCCTTGAAGAATCTTTACATGTACAACATGATCGCCAAATTTTATAACAATCAATCTAGTCCTATTACACAACACAAGTAAATGATAGTTATTTCTCAACAACATGAGTAGAGTTCCAATTTTCAATTTTATCTCAGGGTTCAGCAATCATGAACATTGATGGTGTTCTCTGGTGAGTGGGCGTCTTGCGACATGTCAATGTTTGAATCGGTTTTGCATGAACTATCGGATTTAAGATATACTTTACATCTTCATCATTTTATGACGTCATATATCCATTAATCAAATAAACAACATCAAGTGTTGGGATAAGAATAGCAAGGCCTCTAAATAAGTGGAACATTCAATAGTTTTTCCAGATTTTAAATATGTGCTCACCATAATTAACGCAACATTATCCCCATCTTTTTTTAATAATAGATCATCTTGGATTTCAATTTGAACAACACTATCATTTGGTCCTGCAGCTGTTTCATATCCTATACAATTTGCCTAATTAGTGATTTTTTAAATTCGACACAATTAGGATCTGAACTGAGATTTTGCAGCCTCATATTCTGGTGAACCTCAAATCATGTAATGAGTCCATAAATGTAAGGAATTCATCGTCACATGATCTATTTCTGGTCTAGTACCTTTTGGAATAACCGATAAAATTTGAAGAAAATATCTACCAAAAACTATTGCCAAAAAATGGAAGCTGCATGGTAGAATTATTTTGCGATCCCATCACATCTTTCAATATTTTATCTAGATTTTGAGATAATGTCTATGCATCATCAGAGCATCATCTCAAATAATGAGTTTCACATGCACCATTAATTCTGAAAGTGGAGTTCCAATAAATATCGAACATAAAGAATCTTGGTGGAGATTAAAAGAAACCTTACATCTATAAAGTCCAATTCTTCTTTTCGGAAGAAGAAGAGAAGATATTCCGCTAGATATTAAATTCAAAATAATTTCACCATTAGATATAATGGCCACAGAAAGTATCCTCCAAATAAATATTTTACTGCTCCCTTCATATCCATAGGCGAATAATACACCACCCTTGGTTGAATATACTGTATCCATGACTTTATCATAAATATGATATTGATCAACATTGAAATTATCAACCAATTTACCATGATGTTCAATGAGTATTTCACGATCATACTCCAAATCTTCAGCAATAAATCTATTGCGATACATAATGGAATCGACGACTTTTGAAATTAACATGGGAGAAAAATCTTTTAAACTCTCTCATACTTTACAATAAATTGTCAACTTAAAGTAAATCAAGGTTCTAGATTTCAACATCACTTATTTGTAAATCTGGAAAAAAAAAAAGTGCATTGAAAATGTAATTAGAAATATTGGTAATAAAAATAATACAATATAACATAACTAATAGTATATAGAGGATAAAAATAAATATCAATAGTTGTTATCTTTGGACTTTCTCAGTTTTTGCTGATAATATAGAATATCATCTAACAAGTCTTCCCAATATTTCTCCCACAATTCTTTGGGATGTGTTAAAGATTTTAATGCAAGTAAGGTTGCGAATAAAAATCTCATTGAATGTGCTGATCTCTAGTTACCTGCTTCTGATATACGATCAATATATTTTCTATCATATAACAACAACCCCAGAGATTAGCATGCATCACGATATGTATCGTATTGCATGTCTTTAACCTTTTTTTTTATATCATCATGATATTGGTCTCCTTAAATTACATTTAGGAGACACCATGCATAATAGTTATCACCTGAACCTGACGGAATATAGTAAGCTCGTGCTAATGAGAACAAATCTAGCTGTCTAGGTTTTCATTCATTCGTTGTTGAGTTCCAAACAGAACAGATTAGCTGAAAAAATCATGACTATACTTAACAATAAAATACTCGGAAAGGCCCACATACGACGAAGATCGAACCAACCTAAAAACTTGTTATCATATGTTGATTAGAATTTTATTATAACATCCAACTGATAATTATTACACCCTCCGTCCACAAAAGATAGGCATATTTTCTATTTTCGTCCGTCCATAAAAGATAGCCATGTTTCCTTTTTAAAAGTTAGAATACCATAAAAAAGACTAGAACGCCATAGTTAGTTTACTTTACAAAAAGTTAAGGGTAAAGTAGGAAAAATAGCAAAATGTTTATAATTCCAGTTACAATCATTTTGCCTTATTAACCTTCATATTTTTGTCTACCCACCTATGTTTTGTAGATGGAGGGAGTATTATACAATATATTATGCTCTCCTGAAAGATGAAGATTCAAACGCATGATATGTAGAGTTTTATACTAGATTTCATAACCTAATATTCTCTACGCCGCTTTGCATGGATAAATGTAATGGTAATCATAATGCATGTTGATCTTATCAATATTTTCTTAAATTGCATCCCCATATTTATTCTGATAGAACATTTAAATGATCATATCGTTACATTTGTCGATATATTTGAATAAATAATTTACAGATCTGGACTGGTTACACTATTCAACATTCAGATAAGTTTCATACTTCAGCAATAGATAAAGATTATATAGAATGACTCACCTATTATCTAGATGAACACCATTATTTGTAATAGTTTTTCTAGTATTGATATGTGTATATACTGGGTAACCATCATTATCGATAGTAATAGTATGTAAAAACCTTTTTGGAAAATGTTTTGTGTAGTTTCCATCAACTATGCAAAGAGATGGCTTTTGTAAATGACCATATTGTCCATGAATCATCAAATCCGATAAAGCAAAATTATATCTTAAATATTCTTTTTATCAGGAGTTTTAGCTAAAATGAATCGATGAATACTACCAGCATTTGTCTTACTTTGATTAAAAAAAAAAAGAAAAGAATTGTGTGCGCATAAGAAACAACTTTGTTATGGAACTGTAAATAGCTAAAAACAAAATCATGAAATATAAATTAATGACAATTTAAAAAAATAAATGTTAATAATTTATTAATCTTCGATTAAATAATATGAAAACATAAAATCTCTTTATACTCACCTGAAATAATTTATCCAAAAATTTCATTATCACGTAAATCTCTTATCAAAATGTCCAACTTGGTTTTGAAGATTCTTGGAATTATATTAGGTCGATCCTGTAGTTTATATTCCTTTTATCAACAAAACACCTTTTTGCGTGTATTAATTGCATAAAATTTCAAACCATTTGCACGTGAATGTAATAAATAAATAAGGATAACATGTCCATCGGCAAATTGTCATAGCATCATATACAGTAATTACGAATCATAAATCGAGCAATGACAATAAATGTCGCAGGCAAGACAACATGAGTACTAACACTTGAGCCATATGTTTCACCTTGTAAACTGCATCAGCAGTCCCACTATACATCTTGCTTAAATTTTTTTGATGGATTTTGACGTACCACAATCTTGAAGACTCAATTATCGTATATCGATCAACTATAAATCTTTGTGTGAGATGTGGACTATATAAAATAGTGGGTACCTCAACATCTGATTTTTGGTTTTTGTGAATTTGTGATCCTTTCATTATTTAAAATTTAAATTGAACTTATTTTTTTATTTTGATTTTCGTAGCCAGAGTCCTACATAATTAAAATAAATAAATTAATCTTATGTGAAATTTAGATTAAAGAAATAAAATAAATCATCATTAATATTGAGAATTATGAGATCAATTCAAATAAAAAATTATTGAATCGTAATAATACTTTGTAAATAATATTTTGATAACCAATAAAATAAATATTAAATTTTATTATTTTGTGAATTCTTGTATAATTTAATTTTAAATAGTTGACAAATTGTATTTGGGAAAAATTGACAAATGATGTTGTTGGACTCAAGAAAAATAAATAACATGTATATATATATATATATATATATATATATATATGTGTGTGTGTGTGTGTGTGTACACATGTATATGATCTTATTATTTTTTATATTAATTAGGGTATGTATCCTAATTATGTTAAGAAAACTTCTATATAATTAAAAAATAAAACTAATCCTAATTGTGTTGTTTTATGTGGGTTTTTTATTAAAGAAAGACTCTAAGTCATCATTAATATTAAACATTATTGATCAATTCAAATAAAAAAGTATCGAATCATAATAATATTTGATAAATAAAATGTTGATAAATCATAAAATAAATATTAAATTATATTACTTTTGTATAATTTATCTTTAAAAAGTTGTCAAATTATTTTTGGAAAAAAGTGAGAAATATGATATGTTGGACTCAGGAAAAAAAAATAACATCAAAATCTTAAAACAAAATAACAAATAACTCATAATAAAAACCAAAATAACATATAAGTGATTATATGTGTGTGTGTTGTGTGTGTGTGTATATAGGGGAAATAGCCAAATAGTCCTCCAAGTGGAGGTCCATTTTTCAGTTAATGCTAAATCTAATTTTAAGTCAAATATTCCCTAATTTTTGTCAAATAGAATAAAATGTGACATGAATATATCATAATACCCTTACTATGAAAAAACTAATAATAATAATAAAAATAAAAATAATAATAATGATAATAATAATAATAATAATAATAATAATAATAATAATAATAATAATAATAATAATAATAATTGGGGCAGTAGGTGGCTGTCTCCAGCCGACCGGAGAATCTTCCGGCTGCCGGAAATTTTTTCCGGAATATCGGAAAATATTTTTATGCCGGCGAAAATTTTTTCGGCTGCCGCAATTTCTTTTTGGCGAGTTTCTTTTTTCCCCCAAAAAATTTCTTACTGTATTTCTAAATTTCTTACTATATGTCCATGGAGTCAGTGTAGTTTTTTTTTTATCCAGACAATTCCTTATATGTCTGAGTTTCTTACTATATGTTCAAACGTTTCTTACTTAATGTCCAAAAATATTTCCGGTCACCGAAAATATTTCTTACTATATGTACACGGATTTCTTATTTAATGTCCAAAAATTCATACTCGATGCCAAAGAGTATTTTGCTTGATTGAAAAAGTTTCTAACTTCATGTGCAAATGTTGTATGTATTTCTTACTTATTATACATTTTTTTCCGCCAAAAAAAAAGAAAAGAATTTCTTACTTAATAGCAAATTATTATTATGTATTTATTATTTAATACAGCTATATATTAGTTTATAGTGAGTCTCCGAACTTTATGTTCGAGAAAGTAAGAAAGTTTCTTACTTTATATCCTATAAAGTAAGAAAGTTTGTTGTTGTTTTTTTCTAAAAAGCAAGAATTTTTTTTATTTTCTAGTGAAATTTCTTACTTTATTTCCTAATAAAAAAGACATTCTTAATTTATGTTCAAAAAAGTAAAAAAAAAATTCTATTTTATGTAAGGAAAATAAATAAAAAATTCTTAAGAACTTCTTACTTTATAGTGAGATTTATTACTATGTTTGTTGGGCAAAACAAATGGGGAAAAAAATACACCGAAAATTCTTTCGGCGGTGGTCACCGAAAAATCTCCGGTGACGGCCGGAGAGTGGCAGGCGGCGGGTGGGCTGGCAAGGGTGGTCGATGGGGGTGGAATGAAGTAGTGGTGGTGGGTGTTTGGTTATTGGTATTATTTTTAATAGGGTTAACTTTTGTAATTTTATATTTATGGTTTGAGTATTTGACATTTGTATAATTAGTTAGAGTATTGGACAAAAATATTTTTTCCTATGTAGTATTTGACAATTACCTCATAAATATATATATATATATATATATATTTATCACCCCTATATATTAATGCAAAATTCTCCTAACCTATGTGTTTGCGTCGTATGCTTCGTTTGACAAATAAAAAATTCTGGTGCTTCGTTTGCTTATGTGTCATCCGAGCCTAATATTTAACTAATTGAATACTTTTATTTTTATTGTATCTTACCTAATTTATTTATTTTTTATTATATTTTTCCTTATTCAATACTCTCTTTTGGTTCTCCTAATATAAAAATAAAAATATAATTATATATCTAATTAGTAGATAGACATCTAAATTAGTTATTTAATTAAAAGAAAAACTATATATGAAATTATTTTAATTAAAAAAATTTATTATGAAAATAATTAGATAAGTTTTATTGATAATATAATTTAAAATAATTTTATTTTGGAGTTTCAAATATTCTATATAGGTAAATATGAGTTATTTACAATAATCTAAGTATGTAACTAAATATTAGTAATGTATTCAATCAAAATATAAAAATATTAAATTATATACTAATAATTAATAAACATTGATTATGTACCAGTACAATGCGACGCGGGTTGCGAGTATGATATCTTTTGAATATCTCGAAGTATGTAACTAATAGTTATTAACGAATTTATTCTAAATACTAATATATAAAATGATTTAATAATAATAATAATAATTAATAAAATAGATATTAGACACGGGTATAGAATGTGACGCCTTTTGAATTTTTGTAAGTATGTAACTAAGATTTAATTAATTTAATTTAAACACCAAATAAAAAATTATTTAATATTTATAATAATTAATAAATAGATTATACATGTATAAGGTACGGGTTGGGAATAATTATTTTAATTTTTTATTTTAGATCTAAAATTCAGTAATTATCACAAATATTTTTAATATTTATCTTTGATAAGTTTCCTGTAATACACGGGTGTTAAACAAGTATATATCATTCCAAAATCCTCCTAATCTATGTGTCTACTTCGTATGTTTCACTTTGATAGTAAAAAATATTGGTGCTTCGTTTGATTATGTGTCATCCGAGCCTAATATATACCTAATTTAATATTTTTCTTTTACTATATATTGCCTAATTTAATATTTTCCTTTTATTATATTTAGCCTAACTTAATAGTTTTCTTTTATTATATTTTGTCGAATTCAATAGTTTTTTTTGTACTCCTAATATATAAAAATATAAATAAGTCATATATAATTAGTAAATAAAAAACTTAGATTAATTATTTTAATTAACAGACAAAGTACATATGAAATAATTTTAATTTAAAAAACTTATATATGAAAACAATTAACAAATTGTATTTACAATAAAAGTTGAAATAATTTAAATTTAAAAATTTAAATATTCTGTATATGTAAATTATGATATATTTGAAATAATTCGAGTATGTAACTAAATATTAGTGATGAACTCAATATAGATATAAAAAAATAAAATTATATAATAATAATTAATTAATATTTATTAGACAATGGCACAATGCGAGAAGGCTTGAGAATATGACACCTTTTGAATTTCTCAAAGAATGTAACTATAATTGCTAACAAAATTAATTTCAACATAAAAATATAAAATGAGTTAATAATAATTATTTAATATAGACTAGAGACAATTTGGAAATGTGACATCTTTTGAATTTTTATAAGTATGAAAATATAATTATTAATGAACTTAACCTGAACATTAAGATATATTATTAATCAATAATTATAATAATTAATAAATTGAACAAGACACGGGTTGAAATACACATTCTTTCAGTTTTTTATTTTAAATTTAAAACTTTATAATTTTTACAAAATATTTTATATTTAGTTTTTTATAAATCTCGTGTAATACACGGGTGTTAAGCTAGTGTGTGTGTGTGTGTGTGTGTATATATATATATATATATATAACCATGTCCTTATTCGTGAACCAAAAGTCAATTATGGGCCTTAAATCTAATTAATGTAAGAATTTGATTTTTTTTTTTCTTTTTGATTAAAAGCATTCAGATTATATAATAAAAGCACTGGTGGTATATAATAAAAGCGATAATTCGGAGGTTCGCAAATAAGGGAGGGTATTCATTTGGAACCCACCCCTATCTATCTATAGTGAACTTCTACGGTGCCGTGAGGCCACCATTCTTCACTTATAATCAAAACCATTGGATCAAAGTTGGTTAAAAATATTGGTAAATGGATTGATATAAATGCAGTGGGTGAGGGGCATGGTGCGGCACCATAGTCATTTCCTAATTTATAATAATATTTTTTTTAATTCAAAAATTATAATAAAAAACTATTGAAATTGGAAATATAATTAAACAAATAAAACTATCAATTTTATTTTTATTTTTGTAAAATGTATTAATGACTAGTTTTTTGAATTTGCCTCAAATCCTCATAAATTAACACAATTTTCTCACCAATTCATTCCCTATGAAATGACTTTACCAAATATATATTTGAGATTTCCATATAAATTTCTAAGTTTTAAATTGTTTTTATGTTTTGAATTATTGAAGTATTTATAATGTTTTTAGTTATTAAGTTATTTCTAATGCTTATTATCTATGGATTTGTAAATATTTTAATTCACTACAAAAAAATCCGGCAATGCTGACGGCTAAATCCGTCAGTATATGAAATACTGACGGCCTCCTGACGGATAATGGCCGCCAGCATCTTTGTGGTTAGGATTCCAGTATCCTGACGGCCTTAACGTAACCGTCAGAAATACTGACGGCTTGCTGACGGGCAATGCTCGCCAGCAATTCTTCCCGCCAGTATTTTTTTTTTTAATTTTTCAAATGCTGACGGGCTTGGCCCGTCACCCCACAACCCCCTAACTTGTCTTTATTTAATACCTTTGTTGTAATGGCCGCCAGCCATCTTTGTGGTCAGGATTCCAGTATCCTGACGGCCTTAAACGTAACCGTCAGAAATATTGACGGCTTGCTGACGGGCAATGCTCGCCAGCAATTCTTCCCGCCATTATTTTTTTTTTTAATTTTTCAAATGCTGACGGGCTTGGCCCGTCACCCATTTTTAATTTTTCAAATGCTGACGGGCTTGGCCCGTCACCCACAACCCCCTAACTTGTCTTTTATTTAATACCTTTGTGGTCAGGATTCCAGTATCCTGACGGCCTTAAAGTAACCGTCAGAAATACTGACGGCTTGCTGACGGGCAATGCTCGCCAGCAATTCTTCCCGCCAGTATTTTTTTTTTTTAATTTTTCAAATGCTGACGGGCTTAGCCCGTCACCCACAACCCCCTAACTTGTCTTTATTTAATACCCCACATGTGGCATGGGTGGGATTCGAACCACAGACCTCTTACA
>BMAC01000584.1:161532-180861 GCA_014905375.1 Phtheirospermum japonicum
ATCCATGTTGATGTTCGTGTTGGCTCTTGTCCAGTCTCCGGATCACGCTGTCATTTCAAATATAAAAGTCATATGTATATATGTATGTATCACACAACGACATTATAAGGGTATTGAAACCACCTACCTCTTCATAGCAATATTGTGCTATAGATTTAGTCCCACAAGTATGAGCCATCTTCAATTTATCTCGATTTCGCTTATTCCGGTCACTAACTTCCTGCATACATATACGACCGAAATACACATTAAAGATATTACAAGAAATAGAAATGAATTTTGCATAAGGGTCACTAATGCAATGTCAAATTTACTGCCTAAACCATTGGAAAGATTAAAGGTATCGACTACTTTTATAAATAAATTTTCCTTTTGTTATAATAGATAGGAGAAAGTTCTTTCTAGAACATAGGGTGGGGTATTTTGAATTATATTCATTCACTTGATTTGTATGATATGTAAATGCTGCATTATATGTGAGATTTTACAAAGAACAAATAAATAATACAGAGCAAGTGAGCTGTGACCAGAAGCTGCCTTATTGGAACTGATCTAAAAAATCCGCATTTTGCCTTTACAAGGTTTGAGTGTAGACATAAGGAGTGCTAGCATGGTGATATGCTGTATTATTTGACTATATGTCTGAAAATAAACAACTTAACTTCGCCAGGATTAAATTGTGCGGGAAGACTAAATGGTTATGCTTTATAACTACCTGTCATCCCAAATGTCATTGTTTTTAGTTGGATCATTAATTGTTAATGAATATGCATTTGTTCTGATTACACCTCTTATAGATAAGTGAATGCATCATATTCAATGTCGCTAGCCCAATTGAAGGCTGTCGTGCAAGTAATTGGGTCGATCATCAATATGTATGAGTCGACGGGATTATATGAGGGCATCAATTACAGGTGTTTAAAAGTCTCAGCCTTTTTAGAGCAGGACAGGACATGCGTACAAAACGAAACAGATGATGAAGCAGAAAGACGAGAGAAAATGGTGTAAATAAATAAGTGCCTTTAATTTTTAGTTTCATGCCAGTCTCTCCTGTCAAATTTGTTTCCATAAAAATGGAGCTGTGTTATTGTGTGTTTGCAAGCGCAAGGAGCCAACAATGACTTGTTCCTATATCCGATGATGTTCAAGTCTAATAAATAGGGTTTGAGAAATGTACGTGACTAGAATATTAGTTTCTAGTGACACTCATTATATGTGGTTATAACATCGAAATATTTGTGACTATTGCATTCATTATAGTGACAAAAATAGATGTGACAAATCAATTACCTTTTAGTGGCAGAACGTGGTCGCCGCTAAAACATCACGTTCTAGTGACGAGCAATATATATGACTAGAGAGTTGGATTTTAGTGACAATATTTAATGCGACTAAAAGAGTGATATTTGTGGCGATCACATTAGTCATCACTAAAATTTTTAGTCACAGTATTTATAGTCACAACTTAGTGATGACTTATAATATCGTCACTATCATGTTATTGTGACGAAACCTAGACAATTAGTGACGAACATTTTCGTAACTAAATATACTTTTTCTTGTAGTGCAACCACCTTCATATTATATTTTTTTGAAATTGACCTCAGCAGTTTTCCTACAAGACGAGAGTTAGTTATTGCCTCACCAAGTTCTCTGCACTCGTTTGTAATTTCTGACAGTTTCATGGGATAGTCCATGATTGATTCTTTCTCATCCATTCTCATAACTTCGAACGTGGACATCAACATTCTCAGCCTTGATTTCCTCACGCTTGCAGTTCCTTCACACACCCTTTGGAGTGCGTCCCAAGCATCTTTTGCTGAATCGCAATTCTTGATGATTCTGTAATAGCTTGCATCAACATAACTGCACAAGGTGTTGATACATTTGGAATTCTAATTCGCAGCATTCATTTCATCAGCAGTCCAGTCTTCCTCCTTTTTTGGAATAGTGTCGCCTTCTCCATC
Source organism: Phtheirospermum japonicum (assembly GCA_014905375.1). Classification (NCBI taxonomy): domain Eukaryota; kingdom Viridiplantae; phylum Streptophyta; class Magnoliopsida; order Lamiales; family Orobanchaceae; genus Phtheirospermum; species Phtheirospermum japonicum. Next base: position 163,500 of record BMAC01000584.1, read on the forward strand.
AGTGACACGTGGCTTTTCCCATCCAACGAGGACGGCTTTGCTCTTTAAGTGCCAACGCATCCTTTGTTTCCAGAGAGAATAATTCTCCCCGTTGAGGATCGGTGGCCTTGGGTTGCCTTGAGCATCCATAGCACCTAACAATAAGGATCAGTATTTAAAAGGTTAAGTAACCCACTCTCTGATACCAATTGTAAAATTTGAGGGACTATGGTTTTGAAAATAAGTCTCATATTTACGATGTTGTTATCAATGTTAAACAACACTGGTTAACAACATCGACCAGAGTAAAATAAAAAATATGCAGCAGAAAATAAATTTAAGAACACGAGATAACAAATTCAGTTCACAAGTAAAAGTACTTGTGAACTTGGGTGTACAAACCCGAAAACTATATTACTTTCTTGTTTTTCGATCAATACAAAAATATTAAGTAATATATGAAAACTAAAGTATCAAAACATATGATACTAAATACTTGTCGCCTAGGTTGAACAAGCTCTTCTCCATTGGTCACGCAACTTCGAATAACTTGTCAATCTCGATCAATGGCTCTAAGTAGTCTTCGTGTTCTTCACTTGTCATACGTCTTCTGCTCTGCGTCGTGCGTCTTCTCTTCAAATCCAGTGCATAAAAGTCTTGAGAAGCTTTAGGATTCTCATGTCTTAAATAGACAATCCTATAATCCTAAACTTGGTAAACAAGACAAAATAAATCCTAAACACAATCTAGGAAACTAATAAAGTTTTAAACATAAACTAGGAAATATAATATACTCCTAAATCTAGTTTCCTAAATTATTTTGTACCAAGAAAGGCAAATAAAAAAATAGGAATTATTGCCAAGAATAAATTCCTCAACAAGTATAAAAAAAATGTGTGTATATGATTTTGGTTGAGAAAAACATTTTTGGAGTTTGCAAACACGAACTTTTATTTTAGCTTATTGTCACGGGTGAACGCCCTCGCGGGCGCTCGGCTGTGGAAATTGTCCATGCGACACCGAGCATACTTTTTCGAACATGTCAGAGAAGCATAAAGGCATATCGGCAAGCCTTGATTGAGTGGAAATTGGATCAAATAAGAAAGAAGGGAAAAAGAAACAGACCCGTGAAAAACAATAGTTTTATTAAACTCCGACTCCTTGTTAGGAGTTAGTTATTTCTTGTTACAAAGTTCAATAGGACGAGTGGCCTATTTATACGCTACGATTGCTAGGGTTAGGGTTTGGCTTGCCCTTTTCCTCAAGCTACACTCTAGTAAAAACTCCTCAGCCCATCAGCGCTGCTTGGCTTGGAATACCCTAATCCAGATGTTATACATAACTAAATACGTCCGGCCCTAAAACACATATGGGAAACCCATCCGTAAAGGAAACCTACCTAACAAAGACACATCCCGCATAAGGAAATGTATCGTACATGGAGATATTCTCTTCCCAAGAAAGACTCCAAATGGACTTTGGCTCTGCAAAGCCGGATCGGTCCAGCCCGTCCCACCCATTCGCTTGGCATGGGCTTGCTCGTCCGCTCGGCCCACGTCATTCGTCGCTGGGATACGTGCGAGGCCTGGCCCACCGTGCCCTAATAACTTGGAAAGTCCTGTGCGATGTATACCGTGTCACGCTCATTTGTCCCGCTCATCCCTGCTTTGAGTCATCGCCGTGTGCCGCGGCTTGGTCTTGTGCGCGTGCGCCTGCCTGTCGGTCGTGCCCATCCTTTCGTCATGTCCCATGTGCCGTTTTCAGTCGGTCCACTCAGGTTGGTCTAATTCCTTGATCTTGGTGCCATTTTCCATTCTCAGTAAACACATGTCCCTAATGTCTCTGCAGCTTCGGCCGAACAGTCTCAATGCCGCCCATCACCCGCTCCGCGTCTACCACCGAGTGACTGTGCGTCGAAAGACGTGTCGATGACTCGCGTCGTCGAGTCAAATGTCATGGGCCGTGACAATCTCCTCCACCTAAACTCGTATCGACCTCGATACGAGCCCTCCAACTTCTTTTGGTTGATACTCGAAAGAGGAAATGTCCACCCCCTTATTGTCGGAGCGTCCCATACCATTTCTCTCCTCGTTGCCTCCTGGATCATTCGGCCACTACAATCAACCTCGTGCGAACGATTCGCCAGAGTAAGCAACGCCTTGCTGCTCGTTGTACGATCAGGTCCCTTTCTGGTCCCGTCATCCCCCGCACTAGACGTGATCTGCACACGTCTGCCTACGTCTTGCTCCTTCTCAAACGGGTGTGCAATTCTGGCCCAACCCAGCACGTCGGTCTCCCACCTGGACTTGTAAGTATTCCTCATCATCTCACCTTCCTGAGATGCCATCCAGACATTCTCCCGTTCAACACCCCAAGACACACATAACGGGTGTTTTACGAGTTTGCCATCGGTTCTCTCCACATGTGAAGTGGCCCCCTTGTGCTCGAAACTCGACCTTCCTATCAGCTCACCACTCGCGCACTCAGTCACCGCCCTTCCCTCAACTTTAGCCACTAGTGGTACTTTCGGTCTTTTTACCGTCCAATCCATCACTCTGCTCAGCCTCACCTCATCTTGGACCACCAAAGGAACTCTCGGTCTTGTTGCCGTCTTATCCTTTATTTCGCTCAGTCCACACATTGGTTTCGTCCACAACGTTTTGGTAATGTCCCGCAGATATCCAGGCACTGTGCCTGCTCGGTCAAGAACCGGGATACACCCAACAAGGATGACACCGTGCACCTCGATCCCAATCGCTGTCCCGGTAGTCATTCCATTATGTGGGTTTGTCATGCCCGCTCTTCATGCTTGGTTATCAAGCCTCTTCACCTCGGTCTTGATGGTTTCCGCCATTGAGCTTACCATCTTGGTTGTGCAAGGCCTATCCCTGGCTTGATAAGCCTGATTGGTGTGGTTGGCCGTTCCACACGCGTCTTTCTCGATCCTTGTCCCGATTGACCACTCCGAATGCTCCGCATAAGCACAAATCGTGCTATGGTCACCTCCTTGGTTGCCATGTCGCCTTGAGTCTGTTTAGATATTAGGACACTCGCATGCCCCTACAAGTCGGTTTGGTGTGGCTGCCTCCCTGTGGTACGCCTTTGGTTTGTCGGCAAGGTTCATGAAGCTTTGCAGTCTCCCTAAGACTAACCTTGTCCCGCTCTTTCCCAAGTAAGTCGTCGGCTCGAGCGAAAAGCCTGACGATGTCGCTGACCCCTTACGAGAGTCAACCCATTGGATCGCTAGTGAAGGGATTTGTCCGGTACCTTGCATGTGGCCGACTTGGATTAAGCCGTTCAGCCCCGTCGGTCTACTAGCTGCCCCGCTCCTGGTCCTCCACAGAGAATCTCTAAGTCACGAGTGTTCCTGTTGCACCAGCCTAACCCTCCGGGTGTCATTGACTGAGTTATGCCTTGACCAAGGCCATCAATGCTAGTATGGATGGTCGACCCACATAGAGAGATTCAAGCTATCCCGCTAGCCTGCCCTCAGCTGTGATTCCCTCCCCCACCGAACCCTTCGCCGCTATCGCGAATAAGGTCGGCTTGAATTATCCTGAACCACGCCGTGCGCCGATTGACGCTACGCACTCCTCTCCCCGCTTCTCCTCCATCCTAGTCCCCGGTTGTAAGTGCTGATTCTCCCTTAGCCACACACGTTCATGAATAGATCGCCTCGGATGCCATGTCGCGATCTCAGTCCACGAACTCCCGACCAGAATTATGGGGTCAACTCACAGCTCGAGAGTGTTTTCATTGTTAACAACGCCTCCGTCATGTCTCCCCACCTTGCACGAGGGTCTTGTTGGCCCCGCGTAAGATCTCGCCCCTCCAGTTTGTTCCGCCCCTTGACCAGACGTGCACGTTGACTCCATGTTGTCCTTCACTGTTAAAGACCCATAGGGGTTGTCTTCGCCAATCAGGTACCGGATCTACAACGCTTCCTCCGTGTTAGCCAGGATCTCGCCTGAAATTGGGGCAGCGACTCGCACATGGGTATGAGAATACCCCGCCACCATAGATCTGCTCTGGGCATGTGCCTCCACTGGTCCATACGTCCCAAATCTAGCCATGAGATGGTTCGGCCCATCTCCCTCCGTCTTCGCTTGTCCTTGGCTCTTCCTTGGTTCCAACCTTCGCAATCTCGAAAACAGGTTGTAGATATGCCTACCGCGCCGGATCTAGCCTAACAGAAGGACATTGTTGGCAACTCCCTTGAAAAATAGGACACGGATCTGCCTGTCGGGCCGGATCCATCCTAACAATGGGGTATCGCTGGCATGAGTACCCCTGTGGCACAACGCACTGCACGAATCGTCCCTCCAGTTGGAATTATCCGCAAAGGGGCCTCGGTTCCCCTTGAAACCCTCTCGAACAACCCAACACGTCCCTTCCTTTGTCCGAACACCGCCACTAAGGTCTCTCCCACGAGTATTGGCTCGAGAGATCGGTTGGTATCGGTGCCAACTTTAACGACTCTGTTACCACCTTCGGTATCCGTAGAATTAGGAACCGACATCTCGGCACTGATACCACCTGTGGTATCAGTAGGATCAGAAACCAACATCTCGGCTCTGATACCACCTGTCACGGGCGAACGCTCTCGGCAGCAGAACTTGCCCGTGCGGCCCCGAGCATGCCTCTTCGCACATGTCAGATAAGCATAAAGGCATCTCGGCTGCCTCGATTGTGTGGCCATCAGATCAAATAAGCAAGAAGGGAAAAAGAAACAGACCTGTGGAGAATAATAGTTTTATTAAACTCCGACTCGTTGTTAGGAGTTAGGTGTTTCTTGTTACAAAGTTCATTAGGACGAGTGGCCTATTTATACACTACGATTGCTAGGGTTAGGATTTGGCTTGCCCCTTCCCCAAGCTACACTCTAGTCCAAACTCCTCGGCCCATCAGCGCCGCTTGGCTTGGAATACCCTAATCTAGACGTTATACATAACCAAATACGTCCGGCCCAAAAACACCTATGGGAAACCCGTCCGTAAAGGAAAACTACCTAACAAAGACACGTCCCGCATAAGGAAACATATTGTACATGGAGATATTTTCTTGTCAAGAAAGACTCCAACTGGACTTTGGCTCAGCAAAGCCGGATCGGTCCAGCCCGTCCCGTCCCGTTTGCTTGGCATGGGCCTACTCGTACCGCTCGACCCACGTCGCTGGGCTACGCGCGAGGCCGGGCCCGTCGTGCCCTAATAACTTGGAAAGTCCCGTGCGATGCATACCGTGCCACGCTCGTCTCTCCCGCTCATCCCTGCTTCGAGTCCTTGCCGTGTGCCGCGGCTTGGTCTCGTGCGCGCATGCCTGCTTGTCGGCCGCGCCCGTCCCTTCGGCATGTCCCGTGTCTCGTTTTCAGTCGGTCCGCATGCCTTGCTCTCGGTGCCATGTGCCATTCTCGGTAAATACATGTGCCCAATGTCTCGGCAGCTTCGGCCGAACAATCTCGGTGCCGCCCATCACCCTCTCCGCGTCTACCGCCGAGTGGTTGTGCGTCGAAAGATGCGAGGATACTCGCGTTGTCGAGTCAAATGTTATGGACCGTGACATTATGTTATGAATTTAAAAAGTTAAGGTGGGTTGTTTTTATAAGAAAGCGCTACTGTACTGTAATATATTTTAAATAAAAATGATTTCGTATATTGCATTGATACTTTCATTCTTATGCCACTAACAATATTTATAAAGGGAACTTCCGTAAATATATACAAAAGTTCATTTTAAAGCACTTTTTTCTTTTCAAACATTCAACTTCTGCTTTTTCAGCATTTATATCACTGGAAATTTCGCGACTTCACGGCGAGATAAATATTTTCAGTTTTTATTAGAATGTGTATAACATTCACATATATCCTTGTAAGATATAACGGGCGCACTCCATAAAGAAAAAGAAATACTATAACCTGACACAATGAACTAAGGTTTGAGATTTGTGTACGTAACGTTATGGAGGTGAAGTTGCACTTCACACACTCCTCCTTGCCCAGTTTGATTGGCAAGTGTAACACACTTGTATAAAGGCAAGTGGAGAGAGTTGTTCCCACTCCCCACCCAGTATGTCCCTCGTCTACCTCTATTTTTTTTTCTTTCATTTTTCCTTTGTTATTTTTTCCATTCTTCTTTACTTTGAACATGAACGTGTTTGTTTTTTTTCCCCTTTTGTCTTGCTTTTTTCATTTCTTTATTTTTATGAAGTTTTTCTTTGATTTGTTATTACCATGTACCTATAATCTTTTATGTAAGTTTTATATTTAATTTGAGAAATTAAATATTAATAAAATATTGACTGATATATGATTTACAAATAAATAAATTAATGAATGCTAATAAACATAGAAGTATTTATTAAAATAAGAATAATTAAAAATTGGTTGGAAACCACGTGAGATCAATAAAATTGAGGTTGGAGATGTTTATTGATAATTGAAAATTCCGTTCGGCAGCACTTTTATCAAGCCGACCATTATCCATTAGGCCATATTTTAATAACAATATATTATATAAAAATTAAAATTCAACTCATGTTATTGAAAAATATCGACCATTCTCTTGCGTTGTGTAATATTTGTTGTTGACTTGACGATCATACCGTATAGTCCAATATTTATCAAGGAAGCAATGTAGGTGAATTGTTGTTAATTCCTAAAATGACTGTCACACCATCCAATCCGAGGTTGCCTTTTAAATCCTAATGATGAAAAATTCCTCTGATTGTGTCATATGCTATGATAATCAACAAAGTTCAAGTACAATCTCTCTCTCTCTCATGTTGGACTTTTTCTGAAGAAGTCAGTTTTTAATCATGGTCAGTTATACGTTGTTATATCAAGGGTGAACAATCACAAGGGTTTAAACATATTGATCGTAACAAAACTATAAATGTTGTGTATAAGGAGATTTTTCATAATTTGTAAATTACATTTTGTATAATAAAAATCCTTTTATGAATCAGGTTATATCATTTTGAACACTATTCAATCTTTAATTAATATTTAGATGATTTATATATAGGGAGCGGTTATGGTAAAACCATCTCTGGTGTGAGACCAGTGATGGTTCTTATCGAAATACACACACACAAACACAGATATACATAACTTAAGTATACATATATAAAATTATTTATTTAAATATTTTAATACATTTAAAATAATTATTTTTATTTTAGATAAAATAAAATAAAAAATTATCGTGCAACGCACGAGTATAATACTAGTATTATATTACAATAACCGATAAATGATATTAAAAAACCAAAATATCATAGTACTAATACAACATATTATAAAAATCAATACATTATATCATGGGTTAGAGATTTATGAAAAATTAATAATTTGAAGTCCAAAAATCAATAGATCATAATTAAAAAAAAATACATTATAGCATTGGGTCAAATGGTATAACGAATTCTAATCCGTCAATCTGACCTAACACAAGTGTTTGTCAATTATATTTACAGGAGTAAAGTTTGTGTTTTTATAAGTATAATCTTTGATAACAGAAAATTTTCATTTGATACACATAAATAAAAATAAATTCTTATATAACCACTCAAATTCTTTTATTCCCATTTGTGTAAAATTCATTCTATTATATCATGTATTACCACTTAAATGACCTATTATATCTTTTATTTCTCATTTTCTTTTCTCCCATCATTCGCTCGCTTTAGGCCTTAGCATAATCGCCTTTAAGCCCTAACCAAACACCTTCATCACCCCATAGTCGGAAAAACCAATAACCTTAAGCTTGAATTGGTGACTATTGTTGATGTATAGATCCCTGATGTATAGTTAGTGACTATTACTTTGAATTCGAAGGCTTTATGCTATATTTAGATTACTATATTTTTTCTCCGTTTTATTTAATTTAATTTTTTTTCCAGTTTTGTTTTGTACATTTTAAGTTTTCTTTATTTCTTCCATTTAATTTAATTTTTTTCCTGGTTTTGTTTTGTACATTTGCTTTGAAATGAGAATAGAAAAGGTAAAAGTACAAATCAAAACCAGATAAAAATGGCAGGTCAATCATTCTCAATTTGTATTTTTCAACTACGAGCCTGCTTGGTTGAGTTTATTGAAAGTGCGCATAGCTTATTCCATCGCAATAAGCTCTTTTAGGCTGGTTGGTAGGAATAAGGAATAAGCTCCTAATAGTTTATTCTGCCTAATAAGTTCATGTTAAGAAAAAGATATAAATAGTAACTTTTTCTCATAAGCTTCTACCTTATTTTGTAAAAAAATTTCTTATCCTTTTATATTGTAAAAGATATTTTATTTATAAACTAATATATTACTTTATATTTTACGGAAATATTTTTATTAGTCATAATTAAGTTTTTATTTATTATTATAATTATTTTTTTAATTATTTTTTAAGTATTTATCTTCTTTTTTTAAGTAATCTTTTGGGAAGTATTCATTCGTTATTATTTTATTTCTTTTGTTTTTTATATATATATTTTTATGTATAATATTTTATAATTTTTATTCATGTCTATATTGGTAAATTAACGTTTAATCAGCCACTTTAATCAACTAATTTACTAAGCACTAATTGAGAACCAACTACCAAACTATTAGCTATCAATTATCAGTTATTAGCTACTACCTATCAATCATCAGCTATCAACTATTTGAATCAACTCAACCAATCGGCCTCGCTGCACCAATCGCCATGCTGCACGTGCTTTTCAATAAACACCTTGATCAACTTTTCCATAATTTCATATGAGACCACAATAGCACTGATCGACGGACACACTCAACAATTTAAAACACAAAATAATGTTGAGCTTGGGACAAACTTACCTCCCATGCAACCGGTCCACAATCCCTTATTTATTTATTTCTTCGCATTATATATTTTCTCTTTTTTATTTGAAATCTTAAGAAAAAAAAATCAAATCTTTAAAAGAGCACAATGCCTAGCTTAATTTCACTAGATTAATCATTATTCACGATTATTTATTTAAGATTCATATTATATACCTGAATATACATTAAAATATAAAAATTTAATTCTAACATATGTTGTACTTCCGGTATAAATTTTTTTTACCATATTTAATCAAAATCTACAGGAAACACAACATGCACATGACTTTAATAGGCTGGGAGAAAAACCCAATGAAACCAAAACATGCATACATGTTTAATAGAAGAGAAAATCTATTGGAACGTATCCGGTGAAAGTTTAATTATGTTGCCTTTAATTGTACATTATGAAGAAAAAGTGATTTATTCTTTATCCTTTTTATTTAAAATAAATAACAACTGAGTAAGTTATGTTCTTAAAGATTTTAATCATAAACTAATTTAAAGGTAATGTATCTTCTAAGATTGAGATCATATATCATAATCACGTTCGAGATGTTTTGTATCCTATATTTTTTAAAAATACGCGTATTAATATGTCCACATCATGCTGTGCAATTTAGCTTCTAATCAATCGGTTGAGTTCATTCTTTATCTCAACCACAACATACCATGTGAAATTGTGCAATCCCTTTTGTTGTTTTCTTAGAGATGATACCATGATGTTGACAGACTCCCACATTAAATTTTTTACGTAATCAGTTAACTAATACCGCAAAAGCTATAGGGACCAATGAAATTTGGAATAATCCCGTGGATTAAAAGTTCTAAGTTCGAAAATATTTGAACACGCAAGAATGTCGGAACAAGATAAATGTTTGTTTAGCAAATGCCATGTACTCTCTCCGTTCCTAATTAATTATCATTTTGAACTCTTTTTCAATTTTTTGATTAAATAATGTTTAAAATATTTATGACATTTTCTATTTATTTTTATCCCTATCACAATCCTAATAATTTTTTTATTTTTAACTTATTAATAATCTTTTGTGAAAGATAAGTATTAAAAAACACGTAAGTATCAGTGAAGGATAAAAATAAACAAGAGTTTTTATTAATGTAAAAAAAAATTATACATATTTAATAAATTGATTATTTAGGGCAAATTACACGATTCTTAATTCTCTCATTTCAAGTCATAACGTCATTTATTAAGAATTAGAGTGAGTATATATATATAGAAAAATGACTACGGTGTCGTGAATGTACACTGCTCTCACCCCTTACATTTACATCAGTTCCCTATAAATTATTTGATTTTTAATGATATTTTCCACATTTGTTTTTATTTTTAAGTTTTTTTTCCAGTATTCTATTCGTCTTTTGATTTTTTTTTTTTGAATTTATTTAAACATGTTATTATATTTCTTCAATTAAAAATGATAACTTATAAAACTCATTTTTTTAAATTTTTTTTTGATTTTTTCCATTTTTAACGTATTTTTATTTTTAATCACAACCATCCAATTTTATATATTTTTTTAATATTTTCAAATTTTATGATTTAAAAAAAGAAAGATATTAAGACTGAGATTAATATATGGTTGTTGGATCAACAACAAAAAGCGAATTTGGATTGCCTCAATGATGATTTGCCTTCGGGCCCACCATATCACCGTGGGCCCCACACATCAACGCGACTGATCCTCGTGTGTTGGAGCGTGCAATCTCAGGGATCCACGCAACAACACGCATTTGAGCCGCGCGTTGTTGATGATCTAGCGACGCTTTTAAAAAAACGTATTTAAAGAATAATGCTTACAAGAAAGTGTCAACATTTTTAGCAATATGATGCCACTATTTAAAACATGTATTTGAATAATGAGGTTTTCACAAAATCATCAATTTTTTTTAGGTGTATGACAATATTTTTCAAGAAAAACATAATTAAATAATGATATTTTCATAAAAGTGTCACTTTTGTCCAGTACGATGACACTTTTTCAAGAAGTTAAATGATGATACTTTCGCAAAAGTGTTTGACTTTAGACGTTTGCTTGTTAGCATCATGATTTTTATAACATTTACTAACATTAAAATTATTATTTTTTTCATTTTTTTATTTTATTTACGAAAAACTAATCATTTGATAGTTATCGACGTATTTCTCTATAGGTAAAATAGTTTCTCTACTTCTTTATTATATTCTTAATATAATATATGATTAACTGAATTATAAATAAATATAATACAATTATTAATTTATAAAAAAATATTAATACATATAATATTAATTTATAAATAATATATAATATATTTTTATATAAGCACAATATAATAATCTTTTTCTTCAGACACACATATACACACACACACATATATATTTCATAGTAGCAGTATAAATTTGGACATATAGATTTTTATAATATAAATAATGATTGCCTACTTGTAACATACCTACGTGGCTTGGTCACGTGGGTTAGTCCGATTCTAAGGTGTCTATACATTTAAAAAAGAAATTACGTATAGCTTAATGATGTTATTTCGTTACAAGCGTAATATAATAGTTATAGAAAACAGTGTCTTCAAATTCATGATCTATTAGAAAAAAGTGTTATGTTTTAATTTTTACTTATGCATATATTTAGCGTTACAAATAATTTCGTAACATCAAATTAAACAACGCAATTCGTGATACTTTTACAAGTGTATGTAAATATTTTGTAATGCTTATAAATGTCAAAAAAAATAAAAACTTACTAAATACCATTTTTGTTGTAGTGATTTCTTTATGTGGAGAGAAACTAATTTGACAATCGACTTATACAAGAAAGGAGATGACAAGTGTTGTCATTTATTTATATTAAACAAACAATAAAGAACTCGCAAAATATCATTTCTGTTGTGAGTATCCTGTGGACCGGTCTCATAATATGAGATTACTTTTCACCATTTTTGTGAATTGACATGCACCCAACCCGCTACCTGCCCGCTCGTCCCACGTGAGAAAAAAAAAACATGCTTTTATACCAAATTCAGACGTGAGAATTTTCAAAAACCCACTACTCCAAAAGTCTGCATCTCCCGTCTCCATATCCATCTTCAAGAGACCCATAGCTTCAAAATTCTCCAATGCCACAACACTTTTAATGTATATAAAAATCAAAGATTTCAGAGCTCCAGCTCTAGAGTTCTCAAAAAATCAAAGATTCAAACCTACCCATTTATCTTCAGTGTCATGGGACCAGTGTATTAGGAGAATATATTTTGTGTATACTATTTTGATTATATTAATTTGTAATATTCTTTCCGTTCCGTGATATAATTAGTGATGTATAAATACCCTTAGCAAGATTAAAGAAATTATTATTCCCTTATTCTCCATATGGTATCGAGCAAGTAAAAAGGAAACCATAACCCTCTCCGTTCTGCCTTCCTCGCGTTCATAGCCGCGCTGCTCAACCCCTCTCAGCCGCCTCTCATGGATTCTTCCTAAGACAATGGCTCCTCTCCCCAAGCAATCATTTTCATAAATGTTGCCACCCAGACCCCATCAAACTCACGGCATGAACTACGCTGCCTGGAATATCTAATTTCAAACCACATTAACCGGCTATAATGTAATTGGTTATGTGAATGGCCCCACCAAGTGTCCACTGTCTATTCTTACGACTAGTGGAAAACAAAACTAAATCCTACGTTTACTCATTAGACTCGATAAGACCAGTTAATCTTAAATGTCATTGCCAAATCTCTTTACCCCCAATTAATACCATTAATCATCTCAGCAAAATTATCGGCTAATGCGTGGAATACTGATTCGTAAATATTTGTGTGTGTTTTTTTTGTTATTTTTGCATTTTATTTTGCATGTTATAACGGATTTTATGTCGTTATTCCTCTCGTTTTTCTCCTTTTAATATTATTGTAGGTCATTTCTTTTCTTTCCTATTTAACACCTTTTCTCTCTTGTTTCATAAGTTGTCGCTCAAATTTCGTTTAATTGTCTGTTTTAGCTTCAGAACGATGAAACTTGGACAAGGGAAGCAGAGCTGCCATCGATCGACGCGACGTCGACGTCACCTGTTGACGCAACACCGACACCGACGTCAAAAGCATTTTTAAATCGACGTGCCGAAGTTTTCCACCCTGCGTCGATCGATGCCGCCCGTCAATGAGACATCGACGGGCACCCACTAGCGGAGTCGACAGCCTTGGTCAATCGACACACCGAGAGCAATGCGCCACCGTCGACCGACTGCCGACATCAATAGAGAACGACACCTGAGACACCATCGATCGACGCAAATCGACGGTCGATCAATGGTCATCATTTTCGTGCGAATTTACCACGACACCCTCCTCGTCTGACACTATTTAAAAAACGTATCTCTTCAGCTGGAGGGAGACCGCGACCAGACTACAATGAGAACTAATTTTTGAACCTCTTAGGGTTTGATAGCCCAAGAGTGTTCTTGATTCTTTCTTCATTTCAATTTCCTTTCTTCATTCAAACTCAGTTTTTAGCTTTTAGTAGAATATAGATCTTTATGCATTGCTCGGATGTTGGATGTAGATTAGTTTTGATTCATGCATTTCCTCGTTTGAATGATGAAACTTTTCATTATTTTTAGGTAAGCTTTCAGTTTCTTTTCTTCGATTATTCCAATTTGTGTTTCCTTTGATTATGTGTTTCTTGTTGGATTGGGATGCTCTTGTGTTGTTAGTTAGTTTATTGGTATTTCTCGTAATAATAGATGTTTGGTACATATAAATTCATTTGATAAATATTATTGTTGCTTTCTCCATTGTTCATGCTCAAGTTGCTTTCTTCAAGCCTTTTATATTTGCTCGGATGTTCATGTGTGTTTTATATTGAACTTATTGATGATTGATGGTTAAAATTCACGGTTCTAATGCCTAGAATCATTTAGAACCATCAATTGGGATTTTTGGGTGTTTAATCTAAAAGTAGGGATTGACAACCTCAGCTCATAGATTAAGTGCTCGATGAAATGCTAATTGACCTTGGAGACGATTCTAGAGCCCTAAACCCCCGTTTTATTAATCTTTTCAAATTTTGATTTTATTGCTCGTCGCTTAAATCATCGTCTTAGTTATTACAATTTCTCAAACCAAAACTTGATTGCGTGTCTATAATAACTTTTTCCTTATTTTCTTATTCGTGAATCAAACACAAAAACTCCTTCCGATTAGTCTTCCTCGAGATATTCGACTCGAGTCAAACTTACCACTTACAGTTTCTCCATTCTCTTGCGGACGAGCTTTTTATTTTAATAAAAAGTAAGTGTCAAAAATCTTGATTCAAATACTCTCTATAACACCTACATAAAACCTTAGTGTGGACATATTATGGCCCTCAAACAACTTCTTCATAATCTATTTAAAGGCACCCTAACTATTACGATATTCATGCAAGATATAAAATCCACCATTAGAAAAAAGCGATGGTGGACAATTAAAGGGTCATGAACAACACAAAATAAACTTAAGCATCCAAACTACAAACCATACATAAAAAATAAAGATCTTTAAACATTCATAGAAATTAACAAGAAAATGCAAGGAAACAACAATTACAAATTACCCAATTAGAAAAGTTGTTCAAATCTTGAAAGCCAAAAGAAGGAAAAATGCACCAAGTACGTAAAGCTTCACCACACTACAAACTAAGCTAACTAACAACTAATTAAACTAGTTAGGGCTCTAAGGATGTTTTTTTGCTTGAAGGAACAAGATGATGAAAAGGATAAGCTTGGGCACTCAAACCCTAAGGGGTTCAAAAGCCTCCTTTCAAGTCATAGGTATGTGGATTTACATAGGGTGAAAATGGAGTAAAATAGTAAATTTGTCAAAATTGGCCAAAAATGGCTTTCTATCGATTGAACGTCGATTGATGCAAGATGTCGATGTTGGAAAAATAGTTATTTGGTGATGACGTGTCGATTGACCATCAATCATGGTGGCATGATAATCTCGGCCAGTCGGTCGACTCTGTGTGGTCAATGCGGGTGGAAGCGGCGCGTTAATTGACCGTCGATGGTACATCGATTATGGCTATACTCCGTGGGTTTGACTCATGTTTTCTTCAAGCCGAGACGATTATGATTCTTAGGAATGCGCTTGGGCCTGCTCGACTGTTCCTAAAATCAGGAAAAGCAAAATAACATAAAGATCTACACAAATACGAGAAAAACATGAAAATAGTAAAAAGACAACAAAAGTTATGAAAAACATAAAACAAGAAAAAATAAGATAAAACACGCCTCAATACCAACTATAGCACACAAAAATATACAAAAAATAGACACAGATATGTAAAAATCAACTATCTTGAGGGGGCTTATTAGAAGAGTATATTTTGGGTATAGTGTTTTGTAGTATTCTTCTTTTATTCTACTAATAGAGTATATTTTTGTTTGTTTTTGTATATTGTTTTGTTATATTCTTTCCTTTCCCTGATCTAATTAGTGTTTTATAAATACCCTTATCAAGATTAATTAAATTACTACTCCATCATTCTTATACAATGGATCGAAATATCAAAGATGGCGCCATTGATTTCTACCAAAATAAAAGCTTTCTAATGGTTGTACAGAATGAGGCCACTTGCATCAATCTATAAGAGTAATTATAGAGGAAAAAGGTAAGATCAATTGAAAGTATGATATCATTAAGGATGAGAATGATGGATTTGTTGTTAGGAACAATCATAAGAAAATTGTCATTTTTCATGTGCATTTATAGCTGAAGAAAAGACCGAGTTGTTGGAATGACTGTTTACAACTTAAAAAAAAATCCATAGGAGGCCAATGTCCAGTAACTATGTTCATAGATCAAGACTTAGCGATTTCTGCTGCGATAGAGAAGGTGTAATACTTTTACCTTTTTTTTTATTTACAATCTAGTCTTGTGATTCTTTATGATGTTTTTTTGATACTTTTATTTAAAAAATATTTATCTGGTTATGCAGATTTACCCCACGATAAAATACTGGTTTATACTTGTGGCACCTTTATCAAAAAGAAATAATCTGATTCGGGAAACTAAGAAATGATGAGGCATTTGAAGTCATATTTAACAAGTGTTTGAGAGGCTCGTAAAGATATTGATTATATTTAATAGTACTATTTATGATATTCTTACATTTTATTGGCACATTGTAATATATTATTGATACTGTTACTTGTTGTGATTATGTGAATTAATGTAAGATAATATTATTTTGTGATACGTCCATTAGTATTTTTGATAAGTTTACTGATATTTGTGATACTTTTATTGAAATGTATGGTACTTGGTTTTAACATAATAAATATTTGTGAGTTTGTGCTGATCAGAATGAATTTCAACAATGATGGGACTCAAAGATCTTAGACTTTTCACTACAGGATAATAGTTAGTTTAAATCTTAATATACATTAAGATAAAGGTGGTGTACGACCTTTATCAAGGATTTTTTCTCCGCCAAGATGCTATCTTCACAGAGAAGTGAAAGCACAAATAATGCACTCGACTACAATGTGAAAAGGACGATGAGTTTGAGAATTTCTTACGAGTATTGGAAACAAATGTTAGTAAATTGGAGGAGAATAGAAAAATAACTCGAATTCACTTCCTCAAAGTCTATTCGAACATCACCCTCAGATTTGATACTAGTTATAAAGCACGTTGCCCATGTGTACACTATATCACTTTGTAGAGATTTTAAGAGTCAATTCATAGCTGGCCTTTCTATGATGTGTAACATTTTTGTTGAGGATGAAATAATGAAAGTGTTTGACATTGCATCTTAGTGCAATGATCCATAATGTGTTTATCGATCCATGGAGTAATCTCAGCACGTGTTTATGTAGATTGAAGAATCTGGTTTTTATGCTAATCATATTTTAAGGGTCTTAAATATGCATGGCGTAAAAAAAGATTTCAGGTGTATATATCAAGAAACTATGTTCAAAGACCGTCAAATCAGAAACTTGGGATAAAGTAAGTGGCGCAAGTACGACTATCGTAACACGCAATGATTTTGTTCCTTGGGGACATGAGATGGAAAGAAAGTACTACATGCTTTTAATGTAATGCCAATCGCATGAAGAGGTATAGAAGGTTGTGAAAGTAGGATATAATAGAGATTGTATTGTAGTTAACGAATTCACAAAAGCCTTCAGATATATGGATTTAAGTGAAGAATCCGACACAATAAGCAGCTCAAGAAATTGGGTTCTTGATCCTCAACACTTAAGAAATAAGGGGATATCAAAGAGGGCGAAGGGAATAATTCCAATGAAAATTTAAAGAAAATAAAAGAATCAAATGTACAAGCTTCCAGTAAAGAATTTGAATCAAACACATCAAACCCCCATTTAAATTAGATTTTATTATTTTTATTTACGCTTTCAACAATAACCCTATAATACGTTTAATGCATTTTGTGATACTTTAAGACAACTTTATGATACCTTTTTTTGGATGTTATGAACTCTTAAATCTAGTCTAATTATATATATATATATATATATACATATATATAGGGG
>BMAC01000584.1:191314-202434 GCA_014905375.1 Phtheirospermum japonicum
GGAATGCCGGCGGTTTCGTTGACGGCTTGTGCCGACAGGAAATGACCGCCAGTATTACTGTCGGGTGTTAACCCGTCAGCATTACTGGCGGGTCTACCCGCCAGTATTTACTGGCGGGTTTGGGCCGCCTGGCGGGTTACAATTTCCGTCAGGATGCTACAATCCTGACCGCAAATATACTGGCGGCCATAATCCGTCAGGAGGCCGTCAGTATTTGATATACTGACGGAATCCTGACGGATTTGGCCGTCAGGATTGCCGAATTTTTTTGTAGTGTGCTAATCACCGAGATTTTTGCCCACATACGAAAGCAAGCCAGCTTATTGCGTTTCTCGGCCTACGGACTGGTGCAAGCGCTTCACTCACCGGCCCTACTTTATAATGACCTCGGCCAGCCTCTCATAACTCTTACGCCGTGATTCACGTTGAGGTTCCACGTGCCATTTCTAACAGCCCAATAGCACAACTCTCTGATCTTAAGGGAAGTCTCGCCCAATCTCTCATCCATCAACACGACTTGATCACTTACGTCGGCAATCTCCCGACAAGGAACCTCGCCCATGCCCGAGAATGTCGATGCTATTTTTTCAACTATCAAATAATCTACGGAGGCATGCACGTACACCACATTGTCCATGCGGTGACCTCAGCATGCGACCTCAGCTTCACTCATGCGACCTCATTTCGTAGAATATAACATCTACAAATTCTATGGTCCAATATGGTTTTTATGGTTAAATCCCGATGCTTTCATTAGGTCGGTGATGGTTTTATAGATATGGATAAAACCCAATACTTTCATTAGGTCGGCGATGGTTTTATGGATATGGTAAAGCCTCGACGCTTTCATCAGGTCGGCTATGGTTTCTATGGATATGGAAATGGATGATGTAGTGGAAGAGCTTGATTGATTTACATGTTTATCCACGTCCTTGAGTATGTTTGATTTATATATTCTTGAACATTTGAGAGGAAGCATGTTTGACTTACATGTTTTCTCTCAGTTTTTAGTATGTTTGATTTACATACTATTTATTTAGTTTCATTCCCTAAAAGGAGCATCTAGGTCCCGTTATTTTTGAGCCTTCTCAGGCTAATGCAAGCTATCATATGGGGTCCCGACAGACTGAATTTATGAATAGTCCCAGAGGCCTATGAATATGAATAAGCCTAGCGGCCTATGGGTATTCTGGTAATTCCATGAGTATTATTATTTATGGGAACTTGGCATATAGGAGTAATCCCAATTCTAAGTTGATCGCTATTTATAGTATTATAATTATAGTAGGAAAGAGAAACCCTAAATTGGAACTACTTTTCTTATAATAAATAGAGGACTCAGGCCTAATTTTTAGAAATTTTTCTCTCTAAGTTGATTTCATATCCTACGTTTTAAGCATATTTTGAGATCTCTCTCCCTTAAAAATACTCTCGTCTATTTCTTAAGCCCTAATCTAATTTAGGCATCGGAGGGCCTATGTTGGGGTCATCCATCGCCTTTGCTGAATTTTGTTTTGTAGATCTGATCAGGTTGCCAGGAACATTCTAGAGGTTTGATCAGATTGCTGATTTCGTATTTAAGATCAGTACCCCAAATTTTTTAGACATCAATCTTTTTGATCGCAACATATTAAAACAGCGAGAGCTTGAACTTTGAAGAAACAATCATATTTCTTATGCTATTAAACTTTAGAATTAGTTAATTGATTCGACACAAAGTCCACACACATTTCACGATTTTACATGATAGTAGCGATTAGAGATCGCATGCGGTTACTATTCTCAGGCAAATTTTCCGACCATTTAGTCTTGGAAATTGGTTATTGGATAAAGAAAAAGGAGATTCTATCCGAATGTTGATATATAATGTCTTATTATTTAATTGTATAAATTAATTGAAAGACATGTCCTGGACAATTCATTAATTATAAAAACACCAATAATAGTACAACACACTAATAATTGTTGTATAATTGACACCTAGCCATCAAGAAATATAATGATAAAATGAAGGGTACGAGGGACAAGATCACTTTAGGTTGATAGGGATAGAAAAAGATGCTTGAAGAAGATTTACGGGCCCAGCATCTGCCCAAAACAATATCATATTATAACGAGGGAAAAAATAAATGAAGAAAATTCTCTAGAGAATAATAAATGCAACCAAAATATACCCCATTAAAATGTGGTATCAGATGGGATTGTTGTTGACCATGTATGGGCTATTGGGAGGCACAAGAATGAGAGTTGAAACAGCACAGGTCCTCTTCTCACCTTCAGATGGGTGTGTTGCGGATGCCCGCTTGAGATTATTTAATACCCTTTTTTTAGTTCAAATTTGTATTTCATCATTATGAGGGTGGTATAACACGTGTTTATGGCAATAACAAATTTAAATAATTAATAACTTTTTTTAATTGAGTAACTCAATACTATTATATTTCTGTTATCTATTGAATAAATATTGTACTTAATGTGATAGTCTACAAATTAGCATATAATTTGTACAAATCATTTACTTTCATCTAATAGTGCAAAAATTGAGACCCGAATTTTAGACCTTTTGGCCTCAAGAACATTGGTTATAGTCTATATGCATTGGTAATATGGAAAACTAGAATATATCTTTTCTTTATTCATCAAGAAGAGATCATATTATTGACCCAACAGTTGATCGCACCAGAATTTGGTCGAACCCCACTAAACAATGTTTTGGCAGAATGCAAATGTTGATTTTAATTGATTCCTCTTTGATTAATTTCACTAGATATTGGTATTGGGCCACCCACCACTTGATTTTTCCAAAGTTTAGCTCCTAATCATCACATCTGATTGTCATCTTGGCAAGATGAAGACTCTTTCTCTCTCTTGTGGGTTGGGTTGGGTTGGGTTGTATGCCCATTTGCAAAAGCACAAAACGTGAGTTGTCAAGAAGCTTAAAATTGGATCTTTATCTTTTCATTATATTGATTGATGATTTTTGTGACAAAATATTGATTGAGTAATTAGGTAAGGATAAAAGGATATAATATTGGTACAATTCAATAATTGGAGTCGCATCCGCATTAATCTTGTGTACGAGATCTTCTAATGGTTATTTCCTTTATGAACATTTTATGTTACAGATCAATATTATAGTACTATTTAAGTTACATAAAATCTTTATATTTATATACTATGAACACAATTATACTATACCAATTTCATTGTCCAAACTCCATGCTAAGTGTCATATTCATTATGAGAGCTCTTAAAATCAAAAGTGAGACTTATCTCCTTGGCAAATTTGAGTTATCAAGGAAACTTAAAAATTTGTCTGTCACGTCTTCGCATACTAAAGTTTTTTGCTTTTTAAGTAACAGATTAAAATTTCCAGCATTCTTAATTAAACAATTTTCGTAATCAAACAAGTTAAAATCTTAGGGGGTGATTGATTATAAAAAAAAGGGAAATTGTCAAATAGTACCCAGGTGGAGATCCATTTGTCAATTAGTTTTACATCTAATTTTAAGTCATATAGTACCTACTTTTTGCCAAATAGTCCAAAATTGTGATATGAATATACCACAATACCCTTACTATTAAAATAACTAATAATAATAATAATAAAATGGGGCCACATGCAGCCGGAAAATTTTCCGGCGAGATATTTTCTTTTCTTTTTTGCCCAACAAATATAAAGTTACCTGCCGCCGGAAAAAAATTTTCGGTCACATTTTTTTTCCTGATCATTTGAAAATATTTTCCGACTGCTGTAATTAATTTTTATTTTTTTTTTCTGACCAAAATTTCTTATTTTATATTTGAATTTCTTACTATATGTCCATGGAGTAAGTTTCGGTGGCCGAAATTTATTTTCGACGTTTTTTTTTTCTACCCAAAATTTCTTAATGTATGTCTGAATTTCTTACTATATGTGAAAATATTTCATACTATATGTCCAAATATTTTTACTTAATGTCCAAAAAATAATTCTGGTCACCGGAAATAATTCTTACTATATGTACGAATTTCTTACTATATGTAACAYATTTTTTATTTAATGTCCAAAAATTCATACTTGATGACAAAAAGTATTTTARTRGATTGCAAAAGTTTCTTGCTTTGATGTGCAAATGTTGTTATATATTTTTTACTTATTACTATTTTTTTTTACTTATTACACGCTTTTGTTTTGCCAAAAAAAATAGAGAAAAAAAACTCTTACTTAATAGCAAATTATTATTATGTATTTTCTTATTTAATACAAATTATATATTATTATTTTATAGTGAAATTTCATACTTTATGTTCAATAAATTAATAAAATTTGTTATTTTATATTCGAAAAAGTAGGAAAAGTTCTTATTTTATAGTGAAATTTCTTACTTTATTTTCAAAAATAAAGATATTTTTAATTTATGTTAAAAATAAAAAAAATAAAAAAAATCTTACTTTATAGTGAAAATCTCATACTTTATGTATGAAAAAGTAAGAAAATTTCTTATTAAAAATTTCTTACTTTATAGTGATATTTCTAACTTTATATTTGTTGGGCAAAATAAAAAATAAAAAATTCTCGCCAGAAAATTTTCCGGCGGCCGGACAGCAGCAGCGGTGGGGTGGCCGGCGGGAGGTGGTGGTGTATTGTTTATTGATATTATAATTATTATTATATTATTATTATTAGGGGTAACCTTGTAATTGTATATTTGTGGTTGGACTATTTGATATTTTATATAATTAATGTTAGTATTTGACAAAAATATTTTTTCCTATATAGTATTTGGCAATTACCTCTATTTATTTTCTCTCGTGTTCACTACCATTAATCTTACACGTACAAACATCTTATCGGTTGGCCATATTGAAATTGGTTTACCAAATAATTTAAATCCATTCACTTGTCAAAAAATATAACAATTACATTTGATTACTATCTTACCGAAAAAGAAAAAAAAAAATTATCTTCCTAAAATTAATTTTCACCATTGTCCAATCAAACGAAACGAAATGAAATGCAAAAATATCCAATCCACGCCACACCATGGATTTTCAATGTTATGTTTAACTTTTTCAGAAGAAAGAGGGGTATGGATGGACGCGCGTATGCGGAGTTGTGGCAATTAACATATTCGGCCTAAATAAAACAAAGCAAATTAAGGTGATTAAATGTATACCATGAGCTTGTAGCTCTAGTGGTATCACTAACCCTTTATAAGGGTGTTGACAAGGGTTCGAACCCTAAACCTTTCAAATTATTCGAGATTTATCTTCTACTTTCCAACCACTTGACCAAATCTATTAAAAAAAATAAATTGATTAAATGTATATAAAGTCTGAATTTTAGGACTAAATGGCAGTTTTTCCATTAACTTATTATAAATTTTTACATGGAATTTCTCATTGATCTTCATGTTAAACTAAAGGGATTCTTTCCTATAAAGTGGATAAAGTGTAATGCAAAACTTTAGATGTATTTTTTGAAATTAATATAACCTTAGAGCCATTTTTGTAATATTCTTTATTAAAAAGAGTGATGCTACATAAAACATTTTGTTATGACAAACAGAGTTTTGTACAGAGAACGTGAAATCTAATGACAATTATAACCTTACTGTAATATATAAGCTAATAATCGTAAGAAAATCTCATTTAATTTTTTGTCCATATCCAAACATATATTTCTTTTAAAATGATATAATATGTATGGTAATATTATGAAGTCTAAATATTTATTTAATAAATATAAAATATAAATAGCTAGTAAAATTAACTATTTTATTTCTTTCCAACTTCAAGTTATAAAATTGACTATTTTACTGGATAGTTATTAATAAATCCAAAAATAATAGCTTAGAAATATTATAAAATAATAAAATTTATATAAACCTTTTGAAGTCAATTGAATAAAAAATGTTTTAATTCTAAATAATTATTCAATATAATTAATAATAAGAAAATCCATAAGCATAGAAAATCTTATAAATAATATAAAATATTATAAAACATATTTGAATCAGAAAAAACAAATAGATTATAATGAAGTTGGTAGAAAATTATGTAAGTGTATTTTTAACTATCAAATCCATAAAGTTTCATAGAATTACACCATTTAACTGAGTAAGAATTTGCATTAAATTGGGAATACTAGAATTTTATAGAATTCAGAATTTGCATTAAATTGGGAATACTAGAATTTTATAGAATTCATAGAATTTTATTGATGAAAGAATGGTTTAGGGGAATATATATTATTCAATAGAGAAGGTCTCTTGTGATACCGGTCTCATATTATGAGACTACTTAAATCCAGATCCAAAAATAATCACCCGCTTCGACCCATCACAACCACCCGCTTTGGCTAACATATTGGGAAAAATGCGTATATAATGTATATGCCATTACAGATTGTGTATATAGGTGTTGTGTGAGTGGGTTGTGCAATTAGGTGATTCGCACACTGAAAGTGCGAAATCAATATATTTTTTATTTTTTTTACATGGTTTCGCACCCTGAAAGTGCGAAACCCATTTTCATAAAAAAAAAATAATATTTTTTATATGGTTTCGCAGTTTCAATCTGCGAAATCGAGTTTTCTAAAAAAGAAAAAAAAATTAATGTGATTTCGCACATTGAAAGTGCGAAATCGATTTTTTTTTTTAATTTTAATGTGATTTCGCAGATTCAAGCTGTGAAATCAATTTAAAAAAATGTTTTACGTGATTTTGAATGAGAAGTATATATATATATATATATATATATATAGTCACACGATCCCAATTGAACACATAGCTCCAAAAAAAATTATTCTTCTTTGACTAGTGTCACGGGTATGTTGAACGCGTTAATCCAAGAATCTTGTATCAGCTTTGTGTCCCATACCAGCATGCAAATGTCTTTCACCTCTGTGTGTATCGGCATGCAAACGTCTTTCACGTAATAGTGTTTCAAATCATGCATTGGTTCTCTATTTATTGTTGCAATTCGTTCATTCATTATATCATCCAACTTCAAAAAAAATTTTATCTCATTTTCTCTCTGCATTAAAGAAATTTGGATTTGCTTTGCTTCCCATTTTAACTCGAGAAATTATTCAAGGTAATGTTTATTTATTTCAATCTTTCATATTTAAATCAATAGTGGCATATTTTCTTATTTTAGTTTTAAAATATAATTTATGACTAGTAAAATTATTGTTTAGTTAAATTGTTATGTATAGTTTTTTGATAACTAGTTAAATTGTTCTTTATAAATTATTGATGTAACATGTATAATATCTCGTTTATGAGAAATTTGATCACTGTTTTAGTAAATGATGCGGAAATGCATCCCATTAAATGATTCTTTATAAACTATTTATTAAATTGTTATTTATATTTGTGAAATTGATATTTATATTTATTCTTGCATTATATGTTCATGTATTATAAACTTAAATTTGATAGGTTATATTATATATTCATTTTATTACAAACTTAATTTATTTTCTTTGTAATAATTTATCATATTTTAAGGATGGCTCCTTGTCGTCGTCGTGTCATTACAAGGGCAGAAATTAGTGGAGCTCAGAAGTTTTATGATGAATTTCTATTGTACAAGATGAAGCCAAATCATTCAATACCTGAACACTATTTGGCAATGCTCAAAATGTGGGTCCACATGCTTTATTTAAAAGCCTATAATTGCCTTAAAAGTATTGACCATAACCACTTAACAAGAGGAGTTGATTGGTTGAATACTTTAGACAAAGACTATTATGAAAGAGGCATACATTCGGGAATTGAAGAAGCTCAGGATGGTGGGGGAGAGGCGTTTGGTCAGATGGAAAACATTTTTGTTAAGGATGTGGACGGTTTCCTCCAAGGAGGGAGGTTGATCTCCCCTAAACAGTGAGGCCTGGGTTGGAAGAGCATTAATGGGCCCGGGGAAGAATTCCCAATCAGTCAAGCAGTGGATAAAAAAGATTTTTTTTCCTCCAGGCCTTGTTAGAGGAAGGGTTCCCGATTAAGAATCAAACGCCAGTTCTGGCAGACAGATAAAAGAAACCTGCAGAAGAGCTCTTGACCTGGAATAGAGAATAAAACAACTGGGCCATGGGGGTACACCAAGATTTGGCCGCCAGACGGAACCCTACCATAATCCTAAAAGCATTAGGCACAAATTGGTGTACCGGAATCTGGTACATCCATGATACCTTAGGATAAAAGGATGGACGGGGAGGCTCAACCCCGCCTGAAACTGTTCGACAATAAAAGTCAGATGACTGGGGGGGGGGGGGGGGGGGGGGGGGTGGTGGGCAAGAGTCTATCTCACCGGAGTCTGGGTTGGTAAAGGAGAATTCATCTGAGACAGGGAATCTGGATCATATTTCCTGTAGGTTTGGTTACTGACGATGGAGACTATATTATCATGGTTGTCACCGGGGGGAGGATGGTGTTGTCCACCAGATGCAGCCGCCAACGGCATTGCAGAAGAAGATAAATCGAGGGAGGAGAATAGATTAATGGAAGACGATGAAGAAGTAGAGGCAGAGGCGGACATAATTAAAGCTTTGTAGGAAGGTGAGAAAATATCTGTTTCTAAGAGTAGGAAAACCTTGATCGGAGAGGGAAAGATGCAAGAAATTCTTGAGAAAGCAAGTGAGCGCACAGAGGGAGAGAGAGTTGAATAAGTCAATAAAAAGGGAAGTGATATACTTGGAAAACAAATTTTTAGGAGAAAAGAGGATTTGGCAGGATTTGTACATTAAATGAGTGTCAGAACATAGTACTTGAGAAGACGCGTGGAGAACTTCAAACGCTGGTAGGGAATACGAGGCGTTATAGGTCATACTAAAAGGACGTGACCTGATCTGAAAAAGGGGTTTTGATGGGATTTGCGCATTCAATGCATGTCAGAACACGATATTTAAAAGGACATGTTAATAATTCCAACCGTCAGGCGGGGAATCCGAGGCGTTACAACTCATCCCAACTATTCAAGGGTGGGGACTGGTTGGTATGACCTGATGGCAAGGCATAAAATAGGTCTAGTTGGGATGACCTGAGCTGATGCCATGGGAGAAAGGGAAGAAACGATCCCTTAGCCCTATAAGAACTATCCTGACCTGACCTAAAGCCTTGAGTGAGGTTTTAGAAGATCAAGTTGAAAACTTGGAGAAGTGGCGACAAAACTTATCTGTTCTATGGGAGGAAACTTCCAGGTCAAGTCGTTCTGAATAACGGTCTATGATTTGCGGGTTTGTTTCCGGGATCTCGGAGAAGCCCCACATGATGAGGGTTATAAATATCCCAGTACAACGATTGTGTAAGGTATGACCTCTATGACATTCTGATCATTCTAACTTGAAATATTCCGATAAGAAAAACTACTTAACTGACTTAAGTATCGGAGAGGTTTCCACCGAAAATCCCCCGGTGGTCCTTTCTAAAATCCTGAACAGGATAGCTCTGGTTTCATGCTAAAATCCTGACCTGTTCTTCTTGGAACCTTATCCAAGGTCAAGGCATCAGATCAGGTTCGAGTAATATCCTTCAGGGACGGGCTTACTCATCYKCTCAATCCCCTTTTCTTTCCTGAATTGCGCCAGGTGGGTCTCTCCTGGTTATCAAAATCCAGATCAGGAAAGGTCCTGCCAGATCTGGGTCATTTAACTCCCTTTTCCCTCTTAGGCGTAGAGCAATAGCTCGGGTCGTCTCAACCAGGGCTTGCTTCAGTTCAGGCATATTCAAGTCAAGACACTAACAGGTTTAATTAAAATAAAATTAGTGAAGGGTTTCCGCAAAATATGTATTCATTATCAGATATATATATAAAAGAGATAAAAACCTAATTAAGATTCATCTTCCATACTAATTAGGATCAAGATATTGCTCCACACAAACTTACATCCGTCATCTAATTCCAAAACTTACACACAAATAATTAAAAAATAATAATTTTGTTCTTACAACTTTGCAGGGGAAATAGATAGAATTGCATATATAGACAAGAATTGGGYAATATACCTTATAATCAAATGATGAATTGATAGTTTCAAGCAAATGTTGGACTCCGCTGAAGATGAATATTGTGGACTATGAAATTGGAATATGTCGGAGYTGATGGTGGCAGGAGGTTTTGGGCGGTGGTGGCGAGCGGCAGGTGACGTGGTTGGAGGCGACACGTTTTGGGTGACGGGGAGAAATGGAGAAGGATAATGAATGTGTYGATGACAAAAATCATAATTTCAATAACTTAATTAAAATGGCTAATATCTAGAGCGTATAAATAATAACACGTTCTGTAAAGTTTATTTACCAGAAGGTATTGTACAATATACGTTCTAAATAATTGAATATATCAAAAGGAACTTAAAATATACGTTATGAAAAGTAATTATTCTACAAAGGGTATAAAATATACCTTCTAGATACGAAACATACTAGAAKGYTTATTAAATATACCTTCCAAATGTGGTCAGTCTCCAATTTTTCAGAACATACATTTTAAAATCTGTTCTAGGATTACGACTGTTTCACCCAAAAAGACTTACCACACAAGAAACTGCACCTCCGCCCGAGAATTTCCAGACCTGCTATGCACAAAAACACGTTAGAAAGGACCARCGYGGGTTTTCCGATGGAAACCTCTCCGATGCTTAAGTCAGTAAGCATTTTGAACGGATGAATCTAAAGCAAGAGAAGTGTGCTGGAAAAATCARACCTCCTTGCTTTTCAAGCTGGTGTATATATATTTATCTATCACGTGAGYTCTTTCCGAGATTCCGGAAATGGAACCCGCGAATCTGGGCCATTATCCAAGACTACTTTGGTCAGGAAGTTTTCGCCAAGAACAGGATAGCTCTGGTTTCATGCTAAAATCCTGACCTGTTCTTCTTGGAACCTTATCCAAGGTCAAGGCATCAGACCAGGTTCGAGTAATATCCTTCAGGGACGGGCTTACTCATCGCCTCAATCCCCTTTTCTTTCCTGAATTACGCCAGGTGGGTCTCTCCTGGTTATCAAAATCCAGATCAGGAAAGGTCCTTCCAGATCTGGGTCATTTAAATCCCTTTTCCCTCTTAGGCGTAGAGCAATAGCTCGGGTCGTCTCAACCAGGGCTTGCTTCAGTTCAGGTATATTCAGGTCAGACCAACC
>BMAC01000584.1:203570-221070 GCA_014905375.1 Phtheirospermum japonicum
ACAAGTGCTTATCATTGATCCTTTCAAAATTTCTTTGCAAATCGAGCAAGTTAAAAAGGGTACTTAAGGAACACTAGAAAAAAATTGGATAACCAAAGAATCTAGGGTTCCGCTTTAGGCGGTTGAAATTCCCCACACGTCTTTCCAAATTCTGGACTGCTGTGCACGGATCCCGCTAAATTTGCTTTTCCGAATCATGTCATATCTTTTAAGGATGATCTGTAACGTCCTTTCCTTATCTTTTGACGATTGAGAATCCCAACCTGTCTTTTCAGGTACTGCACCAGCTGACACACATTAAATGCACGTGTCCTATCAAATCACTTTTTAATTATTATTTCAAAAATCCATCCTTTTTAGTCTACTCTCAGTTCAGTTTTCACTTTTGCTCTTCTTGACCAAACACTCATTCTCTCTCACAGTTTTTCCCTCCTTAAGCGTTTTCCGATCATCTTCGAAAAAAGCCAGGTACTTCTCCGATCTCTATCCTTCTTCAAACTATGTCTACTCCATCGTCTTCTTTCTCTTCCTTTGACCTCAGTTCCGCCCCCTCTTCTCCGGCAGTGTTCTCTTCTTCTCCGAATACCTCCGCCGAGTGGGGTCCTCTTATTTGGGGACACCCTGACAACATCAGTTCTATTCTCAGCCGTAGAACGGTGGAAGGGTTGAGGTAAGAATTTCAAATTCCCAGGGAATTCTCGCTAGTTTATCCTGGTATAGGTGAGAGGGATAATTCACCTCGCGCCGATCACCTGACCATTTTTGTAGATCGGTTTCAGGCGGGGTTGCGCCTCTCCGTCAACCTTTTCATACTAGAAATCACCCGGATGTACAAGATACCCGTGCATCAACTCGTCCCAAATTCCTTTAGGATAATTATAGGTTATAACTTGGCTATGAAATACGCCGAATTTACCCCAACGGCTCCGATATTCTATTCGCAGTTCCAGGCCAAAAGTGCTCCTTCCGACTACTTTTATTTACATGTTTGCCCTTGTGTGCATTTTCTGACTGGCGGCCCCTCCTCCAACAAGGCCTGGAGGAAAAAATAATTAGTGTTTTAAACCAAAATGTTTTTAACCTGACCAAGCTTCTCATTCCCTCTGTCCAAGATTTCTTCCATTCCCGCAAAGAAACGGGTCCTCTAACCCCTGAGATGGGTATATGCTTAGAAGGCGTTTATCTTGCTCTTCCTTTTTATCTGTTATGCTGATCTGATCTCTCACTCCTTGGTTTGTAACTTTCTTTTGCAGAAACCATGATGCGCAAGCTGCTAGAGTCTCAACAGGCCGCAGCAGTCTCTGAGAATAAATCTCCAGGAGGAAAGGCTACCGGATCATTAGAGACCCCTCAACCAGCATGACCCAAGACACGCGGAGCATCCACCGTACCCGAGGTGGATCTGACCTTGTATTCCGAGTCTGGGGAGGAGCGGGAATGTCTCTCCTATAAACGTTCCAGGTCTGGAAAGGGGGTGGTTCCACCGAAATCCAAGGTGATCAAACCTAATGCTATATGGTTCTCTAGTACCCCCATTTTCAAGTGCCCAGGGGATGTGGCTATTCAATTCATCCAAGGCCAGTGTCCAGCGTCAGATCGGAAGACCATGGATAAATGGACTGATCCTGAGCTGATTGAATCATTGTGCCAGGACGAGGCCAAGGTAGTTATCTTTCTTTCCTCTTATAATTACCCTACGCTTGTAGTTACTAATAATTGATCATGTTATCTTTCTAAATCAGGCCGCAACAAAGAGGTTCATCCTGGTCGAGCTAGGGGCTCTCTTATGAACGCAGATCTGGCCAAAGAGCATAAATGCCTGCAAGAGAAGTATAAAAAGGTGGTGGCCCTTTGCAAGGAGAGAGGGTCCGAGCTGAAGACGGCCCAGTCCGAGATGGAGACAGCCATAGAAGGAGAAGAGAAAGTCTGGGCTGAAGCATCGGTCGCCAAAGAGAAAGAGGAGAAGACCCGAGCTGAAACAGCGAGCCAGGTGGAGGAAGCTCTGAAAAGGGGTCAGGAAGAGGGGAGGACTGAATTTTTGAGTTCATAGGATGGGCTCCAGCTCATCTAAACCACTAGGGAGGCTACTAAACAAGCCTTTCTCGAGTCCATGGAGCTTTACTGATTGCTGGTGCTTGAGGCCCTGGTGTACTACAACCTGGGTCTGGATGCTTACGAGCAATGGTTCAAAGAAAACCCTTCTACCCCTTACTATAGGAGCAGGTCTATCCAAGGGAACCCTGAGCCCACGGGCTTCTCCTACTCGGCTAAAGGAGATCGCCTACACCAACTCGGGACTCATGAGTTTTCCGAGCATATCCTCCAGCTCTTCCGCTCTTCCTCTACCGAGTCCTCTTCTCACCCACATCAGGGTGTAACTTTAGCATTGCCTACCTCTACTCCCTTCCTGACCTTCGCTGATCTGGGTGAGTTACCCGGTGGGGTGTCACCTAGCGACCTGCTCGAGGAGGATGATGTGGAGTAATTTCCCAAGGATCTGGATAATCGAGATGACAACATGGCAGACTGGGCTGGTCTGGACGGCTTTCCTCATGCTTGTTCTGTTTTGATATTTCTTTAACTTAAAATAATTTTTCATTTTGTAATAATTTATGGTTTCCTGGTTTTAGGGAAACCCTAGTACTATTCCGTTATGATATCCATGTGTAGGGGTGTAAATGAGCCAAACTGTTTTTGAACTATTTGCTACCCGACTCGATAAAAGCTCGCTCGAACTCGTTTAAAAAGGCTCGTTTAATAAACGAGCAAACTCAAGATTCATGGTATCCAGTTCGTTAGCTCGTGAGCGGGTTCATTAGTGAATTTTAGAGAGAGTTCATTATTAAACTCATATAAATTAAACTAATAGTTTGATTTTAATTATAATTTTTATACTTGTTCATATGAAAAATATAGAATATATATAAACTTATTTGTTTACGTATCTTAGTAGGTGTATTATATACTTTAAGAAATATTTTATTTCATTTTGCAATAAAGTAAAGAATAATTTAATTAATAGTTAATATCTTTTAAGCTCGTTTAGGCTTGATTAAACTCGAAAAAGCTCGCGAACCATCGATATGTTCGTTAAAAAAAGCTCGAGCTCGATAATAAACAAGCAAGCCAAAACTCTCTAAATCTCGACTCGGTTCAGCTCGTTAACAGCCCTATCCATGTGCTTGCGTCCTTTAAATACATGTTCTTGCTTTATATTTTTCATTTTCATTATGGCTTCTTCATCTCTACTTGAAAAAATTGATGCAGTAAAGAGAAAAAACCTCTCACTTTTCACTGAGAACTTCAAACTTTTCGATAAGCTGTCTCTCCTTCGTGAGAAGTTTTCACAAGTATGCAAACTTCTGGACAGGAAGAGGCAGAAGAAACGCTATTACAAGCGTGAATAGGCTGAGCTCTGCCAGCTCAATCGCCAACTAGAGGAGGAAAAGGCCGACTTGTTCGAATCGGTATGTCGGCTAACCACCTCCGTGGGCGAGGCCCACATTGTTTCTGGGCAAGATGATAGGTACCGTCAGCGCCTCCACGAAACCGAGCGTGACCTATGGCGTGTTCGCCGAATTCTGGCCTCCGGCAAGAGTGCCTCTTCCTCCCATGGATGATTTCTGGACCTTTTGTTATTGATGTATTTTTTGTTGTTTTCATGAAACATTCATTTTCCTTGTTTCTCGTATGTTTCATTAAACTCGCCATGTTTCGTTGTAAAGTGGCATAAGTATCTTGTTTTTATGTAATTTTGGCCTTGATTTGCAATGAATGATCTTTTTTTCTGGGTTAAAGAACTCTATTAATTTATATCTGGACCCGCCTGATAAACTTTTATTCAACCTGGGTTGCGCTAGCAAGCAGGTCAGGACACCCATCCATTAGCTAAATTTTGTTTTACTAATAACCAGAGCAAGGATCATCTAGGCATCCGCCCTTGGTCGAAATTGACTTTCCTGACAATCAGGTCGGGAAATATTTGGACGTCCTCTCTTAGCCCATCCTAGCTTTTCTGACAATCAGGTCAGGGGAATTGGAGCATTCGCCCTTAGCCAATCCTGGCTTTTCTGCCAATTGGGTCAGGAAATTTGAGGCATCCACCCTTAGCCAATCCTGGCTTTCCTGACAATCAGGTCAGGAAAGTTGGGGCATCCACCTTTTAGCCAATCCTGGATTTTTTTGACAATCAGGTCAGGAAAGTTGGGGCTTTCGCCTTTTAGCCAATCCTGACTTTTCTGATAATCAGGTCCAGAAAATTTGGGACATCCGCCCTTAGCCAATCCTGGATTCTCTGACAATCAGGTCAGGAAAATTTGGGGCATCTGCCTTTTAGACAATCCTGGATTTTCTGACAATCAGTTCAAGAAAATTTGGGGCATCCGCCCTTAGCCAATCCTGGCTTCTCTGACAATCAGGTCAGGATAATTTGGAGCATCCACCCTTTAGCCAATCCTGGCTTTTCTGACAATCAGGTCAGGAAAATTTGGTGTATCCGCTATTAGCCAATCCTGGCTTTTCTGACAATCAGGTCAGGAAAATTTGGGGCATCCGCCCTTAGTCAATCCTGGCTTCGAAAGACTTGGTTAATTTGTAATAAGAATGTGAATGAACTCAAATTATCTTTATAAATAAGCTTTGAAAAATATCCTCACACGTAGTATTTTCGTAAATTTGAAACATTCCATGCCCGGGGTATCTCGACCCCATCCACTCGTTACAGTTTATAAGCGCCGCCTACCAAAACTCTTGCGATTTTGAATGGACCTTTCCACGCGGCGTCCAACTTTCCCTTAACCTTTCCCAGGTCAGCCCTACATAGGACCAGATCTCCCACACGAAAATGCCTTTTCAGGACCGTCTGGTTATAGGCTGCCCGAACCTGTCCTCTCATGTGCTCCATCCTAATTGCAGCCCTATCTCTTTTTCCTCGATCAAATCCAGCGCGTCTTGTACTAATTTGTTGTTCTGATCTTCGTCAAAGTTCTGTATTCGGTGAGTTTCTAAGATGACCTCTGCAAGAATAACGACATCCATGCCATACACCAGGCTAAAGGGGGTTTCCCCAGTGCTCTCCTTAGGATTAGTTCTATAAGCCCAAAGGATTGAACTAAGCTCTTCTACCCATTTGCCCCCGACCTCTCCAGACGTGCCTTGATCCATTTCACCAAAATGCAATTGTTCACCTCAACTTGACCATTGGCTTGTGGATGATAAATAGATGTGAAGTGCTGATAAATTTTCATTTTAGTACACCAAGCTCTGATTCTGGCCCCCATGAACTGAGTGCCATTATCTGAGACCAGGACCTTGGGAATGCCGAACCGACACACGATGTTTTTCCAAATGAAGCCCATCACCGCATCCTTTGTTATTTGGCCATAGATTTAGCTTCCACACATTTGCTGAAGTAATCGATGGCCATAATCAGGAATTTCTTCTGGGCCGGGGCCGTGGAAAATGGCCTAACCAGGTCTATTCCCCATTTCGCGAAAGGGAAAGGAGAGCTCATCGTCATGAGCTCTTCTGCTGGTCGGTGGACTAAGGGAGACATCTTTTGGCACTTGTCACACCTTTAACAAAGTCCTCAGCCTCTTTCCGCAGTGATGGCCAAAAATAGCCGGCTCTCATTATTTTGCTGGCTAGGGTCCTTGCTCCCATGTGATTGTCGCAGCAGCCCTCATGGATTTCTTTAAGAAGGTGGGCGCCTTCTTCCTGACTTACACATCGTAGGAGGGGCTGTCCAAATCCTCGCCTGAACAGCTCTTCTTTGATGGTGCGAAATCTGGCCGACCTTATACGTAGCTTGCTCGCCTCTCTTCTATTCTCTGACAACTCTCCTTTCTACAAGTATGCTTTAAGAGGAGAGCGCCAATCCTCCTTTCCTTCCTCCAATGCATTGACTTCCTCCTCCCCATATTCCCGATGGGCCATCAGTAAGGTGATTACCCTTTCTTGACAATCTACTGCTGAGCTGGCTACTTTAGCCAGGTAGTCAGCTTCTTCTCTGGTGATTTTGTGAACATCCAGAGCATCCAAAGTACTAGCCAGCTCATAAAATTGGGTTAGGTATTTTTGCATTTGACCTTCTCTCGTTTCGAGTTCTCCTCTTATCTGCTTATATACAAGCTGTAAATCCACATTTGCCCTTATCCATCCTGCTCCCAACTCTTTCGCCATCTCAACTCCCCTCAGCAATGCTTCATACTCCGCTCCATTATTAGATAGAGGATAGTTTATTTGTATTGAGTATCACTACTACATAAACAACTTTCTAAGGCTGTTAATTAAAGGCAGTTCTGGAAAAACCGCCGTTAAATATGTTTTAACGACGGTTTTAATTTAACGGCGGTTTTGTTCAAACTGTCGTAGAACCCTACATTCTACGGTGGTTGTCATA
The DNA here is from genome assembly GCA_014905375.1 of Phtheirospermum japonicum. Lineage (NCBI taxonomy): Eukaryota > Viridiplantae > Streptophyta > Magnoliopsida > Lamiales > Orobanchaceae > Phtheirospermum > Phtheirospermum japonicum. The sequence continues at coordinate 209,971 of BMAC01000584.1, forward strand.
AAATCGTCGTTAATTAATTACTAATTAACGTCAGTTCTTAAGAAACTGCCGTGAATTATGAGGTATTCACGGAGGTTCCTTAAGAGCCGACGTTAATTAGTTCACAGGTTAACTATTTCGCTTGATTTAACGTCGGTTCTATTAGAACTACCGTGAATAAGATGACATTTTACGGTGATTTCAGTAGAACCGCCGTAGAATAGTAGGCTGCCATGTCACCGATCCTCGTCTTGCTCAAGGAAAACTTTTGGGCCGTTGATCTGTGTCTCATCCGACGATCTGCATTCGCCACGTCATAAATAAAAAAAAGAATTTTTTTTAATTAAAGAAAAAAAACCTCGCCGCTTTCGTCTCGCTCCTCTCTTTCTCTGCGTCGAAATGGAAGACGAATACCCCCTATTCTACGACTCCGAATCTGACTCCAACTCTAAACAAGACGACTCCAGAAACCACGTAATAACACAAATTTTCATCTCCCTCCCTGCTTCTCTCATACACCCACCCACGCAAAAAAACTCGAGAATTTGCAATCTCCCGATCAAAGTTCAGATTCATCATCTCTCTCCCTAAAATTTCACCTAACAAAATCCTGGAAGCCCCCAGAAAAATGAGGTATGCAATCTAATTTCTGGATTTAACTCATTTCACCATTGAATTTTCCAAGTTTATGGCTGCCATAAAAATAAACCCCATTCTTTAACAACATTTCTGGTAATTTGAATAAAATGGAGGCAACTGGAGGAATGGTGTCTGGTTCGCACAAGAGGAATGAGTTAGTTAGAATTCGCCATGATTCTGATAGTAGGGTATGAATTTTTCTTGGGTGCATTTGAGTTTTATTTTTTAAAATTATTGTTATTTATTTTTTATTTTTTGTTTGACTTATTGGATTTGAGTGCTAGTAGTGGGTTTAATTATGTATTTTTTGGAATTTACCGTGTGGCATATGAAGATTTACTTTGATCCTGGAAATTATACTGTTGTGGTAAATTATTTATATGACTTCTCATGTCTGTTGCTTTTTGATCGAGTACAATTCACGTGAAATTGATTTATGATCTGTTATGCTTGAATTTTTATTTTGGGCTTGTGACGATAATTTCGTCTTGCGAGTCCCCTTTATTCGTCACTGTATACTAAATTTAGAATGTGAAAATCCGCGTTCAATTGATTCTAAGTTTTTTTTTTACAAATGAATAATTTTTACTTTTTTTCATTTCATTTTTAACTTATTTAGAGTCAAGTTTCTTTCATTTCAGTCAGACTCAAAATTGTTATTATTATTATTATTATTATTATTATTATTATTATTATTATTATTTTAATTCGACATTTCCAAAAATTCCACACATTTATTCTGAAACATATAATTCAATTGTAAGCCTAAATCATCGGAAGAATGGGCGAACGAGTAAATGGCACCAGTAGAAGCTACTTTATCTCCAAATCCAAAACGGCCAACCAATCGCGAGTATACAAAGAGTTTGATGGATGAACAGTTTGGTTTGGTTGAATGTGATAATGAGGGTGGGAAAAATTGAGAATGAGCTTTATTTCGATTCGGAGACGTCTTGGATAGGGGCTGAGAGAAATAATAGTCCATGGTGGCGGACAGCGGATACAAATGAGTTGGTTTCGTTTTTTGCACAGAGATCGCTTGAGCATATCAAGACTTGTGACCTGCCCAGGCCTCAGAATACACATGTCAAGAAGTGTGCGGATTTTTTGAATATATGCCATTTTAGTACTCATCCGCATACATCAGAAAGTTCAGCTGAGGGTCACTTGGTGTCTGGTGCAAACAAATCATTAAGGTATTATTTCATTTAATTTGATTGCTGTCGGGTTTCGGTTGTTTCATAACATGCTGCATTTTCAACGAATTCATATTAGCATTACTTCGTGGTGAAAGGTTTTGTTGTTTAAATGATATGATTGTTCTAATAATTTATGTATCAAATTATCGATGTTTAGATACTTAAAAATGATGCTTAATATTACGTTAATTTCCTAGAAAGATTAATTGGCTTCGATAAGTAGGTACATGAATATGGTTGTCAATGGTGGAAAATCATAAAAAAAAAATTGCATGGTTTGCTCATACTTTTTAGGAATAATTACAAAGAGTACCCTTGAAGTTTGACTACTGGTTTGCAGGTTCTACCGTGATCGAACCGGTGGTAATTGATTTTGTTTTAATTTTATATAATATTTTAAGTAATAAAATAAATGTGAAACACCAAAAATCAGTATTTCAGAAGATATAAACTAATAGAAATGAGTAAATTAATTGGCAAAATAGTTGATATATATGCAAAATATTTAAATATGTAAGATTAGTTGATCCTTCTAAAGACCTGAATTCTTATGGACTTGGAAATGTTAACTGGAAAGTGAGGGTTGAGGGATAGAAACTAAAACAGGAGAAAAATATAGTGCAAGTGAACAACAAATACAGTGAAGGGAAAGGATATACGGAAGGTACCTGGTCAAATGGTGAAGAGCTACAAATGTAAGCTCATTTTCTTAATTTTAAATTGTCAATCTTTTATAGAATATTAAATATTTGTGAAAATATATATTAATTCTTCTTTAAGATTTTCTCAAGATATGTTTGAGTTAAAAAGATATATATATTTTTTAAATTTTATTTGAATCATAATTTTTTCTCTAATAGTTTGTATTGGATATTCATGATAGGTCTGATGATGCTCGCCAACCATTGAGCCGCATCGTGCCTATCTCTTCTTATCACCTCACACATTATCATGTTCTGATCATACTCCGACTGATCATCTTGGGATTTTTCTTGCAATACCGTTGCATTCATCCGGTTAATTTGTTAACTTAAAGCTCTAGATTATATTAAAGTTCATTAATGTTTAATTAGTAAATGGCACTAGTAGAAGCTAATTTATCTCCATTTTTGTGATTCTTATTTGATGGTGTGCTGGCATAATGCAGGAAACCCTTTTGAATCTGTTGCTGAGGAACTACCTTCATTATAACTTATATGATCAAGCCAAGAGAGTGAGAGCAAAGGCTCCTTGGTTTGAAGCTCATTCAAATCAGCAGGTAAATCTCAAGATTTTATGCAACAAACTTATCGTACTTAATATAATTAGCAACCAGTCTCATATCATTAGGATGACAAAACTTTGTAAATTGTTTAACGTGCGTAAGTGTAAACATTGAGTTTCTCCTTTTTCCCTTTTTTCGTACTACTACAATCTATGGTGGGGGTGTTATAGTGTTGGTTCTTGAAATAATTTATGGTCTAGCCACAACTTTAGTTCATTAATAGGGCACGCTTATTTACAATTTGATCCTGTGTGTCATTTACAGTTCTGTTGGTACCTGTTTTCTCTTGGAAAGATTAGGACAATTCAGTTGGAGTACACTGATGGGAAGGAGTCCCTGCTCCAAGCTTCCAAAAAAGCACCTGTTTCTGCTCTTGGTTTTCGAGTTCAGTGCAACAAGTGGGTTGTCATTATCCGCTTACTGCTCGGTGAAATTCCAGAACAAACTGTTTTCATGCATAAAGGGATGGAAAAAGCAATCTTTCCCTACTTTGAGCTTACAAATGTGAGTACAACCTATAATCCCATCTTTTATGTAAATCTAAGAATTGTATTTGTAAATCTTTATGTTGGTTGATGGTAACCTATTATAAACCAAATAGCTTAGTTCCAGGGATAGTTTCTATCCTGGATAAGTCGGGAGGTGCAAAATATTTTTTGGAGGTGTTAGGATAAGGTATATTTAGAGCTAACAATTTATAGATTGCCCGGGTGTTACGGCCTGACACACGTTAACTAGGTTTTTACGTATGGGCTAAGATTTTCCTTGGTTTAGAAGAAGTTGACTAAATTTTTTGGTAATTTTTTGTACTGTTGAGATGTGATATTTTAGGCATAAATGAGGCTATTGCTGATTATATAGTATACAGTGTCCACTGCTGATCTAATATTAGAATGATCTTGTTAATTGTGTTGATCTAAAACTGTTGAAGATTGTTGAATCATCTGGTTTATGTAAATTAATCGCTGATTTTATGTAGATTTTGGTGATGTTGAATTGAAAGTGGTGCTTTATATCTGTAATTTTCTTTTTTCTGTTTTTTTACAATGAAGGACATGTTTAATCATCTGCTCAACTCCTCTCTATGCATTTGATTTTATTGCTTATGTTAGCCTATCATGGAAATATGTGATGTAGTTATCACAATAATGTATCTTTGTGTTTTAGATTGGCTGCTTTTATTGGAATAGAAAAAAGCTTAGCAAGATGATGCAATAGGAGCTTCTAGTAAACCGAGGCAGCTTTCTGGAATGCAGAAGCAAGTGCTTGCTCTATACAGAGGGTTTTTACGAGCAGGACACACTAAATCCCCCTGAAGAGAGTAACAGAATCAAACCAATTGTGTCTGCAGAGTTTCATAACAATTCCACACAGGTCGATCGCAAGAATTCTCTGCTGATCGAGTATTTACTGAGGCGTGGTAAAAAATAACTGGATCAGCTAAAGAGTCCGGACACTGTTGGATTGTCATCCTTAAATGTTGATGTTTCTCTGACAAAATCATCTTAATTTGTGGCATTGTCATGAGAATATTGCTTAGTTTAAAACTATTTTATATTAATGAATTGTGTATTGCTACATATTTTCCTTCCTCTTTCCTTTATTTTTTTTACTTGCAACTATTTGAGCTTTGTTATATTATTATTTTATAAATGGAGTGGTATTTTTCTGTTTTGGTGCACCTGCTCTCGTTTCTTTCTTTCTTTCTTTTTAATCTTTATACTACTTTCTAAAAGGTATTTTTAAGAACTTCCGTAAAATGTCATTCTGGAAAATAGACTTTTTAGAAGGTATTTTTAAGAACCGCCGTAAAATCCACCGCCATAAATTTTTACAGCGATTCTAAAACGTTCTTAAAAAACTGCCGTAAAAAGCCCCACTTTCTACGGCAGTTTTAGAACAACCGCCGTAAAAATTTACGGCGATGGATTTAAGGGCGGTTCCAAAACGCCTTAAAAAGTCTCCCGAAACCGCCTTAAAAAGCTGTTTCTGCAGTAGTGTATTCTATGGCTACTCCTTCCTGGTCTACCAAGACTATTCCTGCACCACACCCCGAGTTTCTACTAACCCATCCGTGAAGATTGTCCATTCTTTCTTTTCCTCGGCAGAGCTGGCCATTGCATAAAATCAGCTAATGTCTGAGGCTTGATTGCCAACCTTGCTTCAAAATGTATGTCGAACTCGCTCAACTCAATTATCCACTTGGCCAATCTCCCCAAATTTTCTGGCTTGCTCATTATGGATTTCAAAGGTAAATTAGTGCGAACTATAATCTCGTGGGAGAGGAAATAGGGTCGAAGTTTCCGAGCAATTCCAACCAGAGCTATCATGGCCCTTTCTATCTCCACATATCGGAGCTCAGCTTCATGCAAGACCTTTATCCAATAGTATACTGGTTTCTGCGACTTTCCCTCCTCCCGAAATAAGACTATACTCACTGCTAACTTCCCCACAGACATGTACAAAATCAATGGCTCCCCTATGATCGGCTTAGTTAGGAAAGACATATCTGCCAAGTGTTTTTTCAGCTTTTGAAATGCCTCCTGACATTCCTCATCCCAGTGGAATCGAGTTTTCTTTCGTGATGCCCTAAAGAATGGTATGCTCTTCTTCGCCGACCTCGAGACAAACCTGCTCAGGGCATTGATTCAACCTGCTAGACATTGGGCTTCCTTGACATTTTTTGGGGGTGGCATATCCATGATAGCCCTGAATTTCTTCGGGTTGGCCTCTATCCCTCTTTCCCTAACCATGTATCCCAGAAATTTTCCTGCTCTTATTCCAAATGCACACTTCTTCGGGTTTAACCTCATCTTATATCTTCTCAAGGTGTTGAAGGTTTCCCTCAAATCATCTACATGCGATGCTGCCTTAGCACTCTTAACCAAGCTGGCATTTAAACATTTTGTCCAACAGTCTTTGATACGCAGCTCCTGCATTTTTGAGACCAAATAGCGTTACCACATAACAATATGTTCCTTTTGGCGTTATGAAGCTGACCTGCTTCCAATATTCCTCTGCCAACTTGCTTTGATGATAGCCCTATGAGGCATCCATCATACATAATAATTCACATCCAGACGTGGAATCCACCATCTGGTCCATCCTCGGTAATGGATATTGATCCTTAGGACAAGCGCGGTTGAGGTCTCTAGAGTCGATACACATTCGCCAGTCCTATTCTATTTTTGGGACTAGTATAGCATTGGAGAGCCACTTTGGAAATTGTATCTCCTTGATGTGCTTGGCACGTAATAACTTATCTACTTCTGCTTCAATGATGGCCTCTTACTCAGAGCTAAAGTTCTGCTTTCTTTGTTTTACGGTCTTTGTTGTAGAGCTTATATTAAGACGATGCTCTACTACTGTCGGGTCAATTCCCACTAAGTCTTTGGGAGACCTGGAAAAAATATCTGCGCTATCCCTTAAAAGCGCGACCATCTCTAATAAGACCTCTGGGATCAAGGTCGTTCCTACTCGCAGGACTCGACTATTGTCCCCTGGAATTCCTTCCACCGACATTAGGTCTTCATCTCTCTGAATCAGCTCAGGCATGTCTTCCTCTGTTTGTGCCCTCTTGATCTGTCTTTCTTCATCATTTCGTTGAATGCTTTCCATGTACATCTGGCGCGACATGTACTGGTCTCCTCGAACTTCACCCACTCCATCCTGAGCTGGAAATTTGAACTTCATGTGATAGGCTGAAATTACTGCTTGGAGTTTTCTTAAAGATGGTATTCGTAACATAACGTTATAAGAAGAAGCTACATCAACCACCAATAATCGTACTGACCTGGTCTGTCTGAGCGGCTCTTCCCCTAGTGTGACCAGGAGGTTTACCGCGCCAAGAGGTCTTAATGCTCCTCCTGCAAAACCCACCAGTGAGGTTGTGACCACCTCTAATTCCATATCCAAATTCATCATCGTGAAACAATCATAAAACATGATGTCCGTTGAACTTCCTGTATCCACAAAGATCCGTCGAACATTTTAGTTATCGATAGTAGCTGTTATGACTAGGGCATCCATGTGTGGAGCCAGGATACCATTCTCATCCACAGACCCAAAGAAAATGTTTGGACTTGGTGCTATTTGTCCTACCTCGCGTGCTCTTTTAGACCGGTCTTTCACTGCCCGCACATAACTGTTCTGGGTTCGCTTAGAATGTTCTTCCCATTCTCCACCTGTGATCATTAGGATTTCACCTCATACGACCTGGGTCTGGTCATTTCGCCGCCCATCATTCCATCCACTATCCGAACTATGATTGTTTTCCTGAGGTCGGTTCCGTCTACGAGAGTCAGACCTGGACTCCTCCCTCCTCATCTGTACATACTCTTTGAGGTGCCCTGCCTGCACCAACCTCTCTATCTCATCTTTCAGGTGGGTACACTGATCCGTATCATGACCGTAATCATTATGGTAACGGCAAAATCGGTCAGATCTTTCTTTCCTTTGTTTTTGAGAATAAGTTCTGGGCCATTTGAGATCAGGATGTAGCTCAATTGCCTGCAGAATCTCACCTTGAGGTGTAGCCAGAGGTGTGTACCTGTCAAAACGGGGTCTTCCTCCAACCAGGTCAGTCCTAGGTTTCTTCATCGGGGTCCTGTCCTCCCTATCAGGTTGCTCCCTTCTCTTTTCTGCATCTTCTTTGATCTTCAAGGCCTCCTCTAGATGAATGTATTTTTCTACTCGTTTCAGGAGCTCCCCAAATTTCAGCGCTGGCTTCACGACCAGCGACCGAAAAGATTCTCCTCTCCTGAGCCCATGTGCTAGAGCGTTAATCAGAAGCTCCTCATATGCTGATGGCACCTCTAGTTTTGCATCTGTGAATCGCTTGATGTATGCACGTAGATTTTCATCTTCCTCCTATTTCAGGCTGAATAATTCCAGCGGCATTTTATGGTACTTCCTACAGTTGGTAAATTGGTGCCGGAATGCCGAGCTGAATTCGTCAAAGTTGCGTATAGAGCGCGGGGGCAACTGACTGAACCAGAGATGGGCCGACTTTGTAAAGATCTTAGGGAAGACCTGGCACATGACCGCATCTGAGAATTTGTGCAAAGTAGCCGCGATCTCAAATCGGCTTAGGTGATCCCATGTATTTGTTGTTTCGTTGTATTCAAAGCCCATGGACTGGTAAGAAGTCGATAAGTCATCACGCATAACCACATCCGTAAATGGTGTACCCCTCCACACCGGCACCATACCCGTGCTTGCCATCTTCCTCTTAACCTCCATGACCACTTTCGGCAGGTTTTGCATCTCCTCAGTGAGGTCCGGGTTGGTTTTGCTTGATGTTTCACTTTCAGAAGCGGAGAAACTCCCATCCTCTTCCTGGAGGGGAGTCCAGAATGTGTGCTAGGTTTGTGGCGGCTCCATCTATGGTGGCGGGGCTGCCTTAGAAGGGGGGGTTAAGAGCTCGACGAACCTTCTATTCACAGCTACTTCCACCGCCTTGCCGATGAGGTCGAATAATTTCCTTAGAAAGGCATCATTCAGCAATCCGCCATTAGTTTGTGTGGCTCCACTAGGAGGAGGTTGCAATGGTCTAGCTACCGTCGATGGTCCCACCGCCTCTGGCGCACCCGTCAGTGTGGCAGAGCTTAGTGTGCCGCCCAGCTCCACCACCAAATTCCGCCAAAGTCCATCCGATGCTATGTTTTTCTCACATCTTAGCCTTGTATTTCACACAGACGGCGCCAATTGTTTCACCCAAAAAGACTTGCCACAAAAGAAACTGCACCTCCGCCTGAGAATTTCCCAACCTGCTATGCACAAAAACACGTTAGAAAAGACCCCCGGGGGTTTTTCGGTGGAAACCTCTCCGATGCTTAAGTCAGTAAGTGTTTTGATCGGAATAATATAAAGCAAGAGAAGTGTGCTGAGAAAATCATACCTCATTCAATTACATGCTGGGGTATATATAGTTATCTATTACGTGAGGTCTTTCCGATATTTCGGAAATGGAACTCACGAATCTCGGGCCATTATCCAATACTAATCTGGTCAGGAAGTTTTCGCCAAGAACAGGACAGCTCTGGTTTCATGCTAAAATCCTGACCTGTTCTTCTTGGAACCTTATCCAAGGTCAAGGCATCAGATCAGGCCCGGGTAATATCCTTCAGGGATGGGGTTACTCACTGCCTCAGTCCCCTTTTCTTTCCTAAGTTATGCCAGGTGGGTCTCTCCTGAGTTATCAAAATCCAGATTGGGAAAGGTCTTGCCAGATCTGGGTCATTTCACTCCCTTTTCCCTCTTAGGCGTAGAGAAATAGCTCGGGTCATCCCAAAAAGGGCTTGCTTCAGGTCAAGCATATTCAGGTCTGACCAATGACTTTAATTACAAAAATGCCACCGGACACACATTCTAGAAGGTAGTCGAAACAACCGTTCTAGAATATTTGTTCTAGAATGTGTTTTTTGTATTAGTGTGTAGACGGGTCGTTAATTTTGAAAACGAACATCAAATTCTTAATCTACGTTTTGAATAGATTATCGTGGTATATTTACTTTCACAAATCCATGTTCGGGTGAGTGAAAAGTCAATGACCAAGGTTGGACATTTGAAAGGTAAAGTGGGCGAGGAATTTCCTAAGTAAAGAGGAAATGTCCTACATATGAATGATATTCATTGTTTTATGGAAATTGAATTAGCCCAAAATCACCAAAGACATTCACCAATCTACATAAACATAATCATCCCAAAACATACGAATAAACAATATCCAACATAAACGTGAACAATATAATCAAAGCCAATAATCAAAATTCACAAGACAATTATTAAACTATAGAAATTACCCAAGCGTATTATGAATACGAATTACAAAAAAGTAAATTAATGAGCTATCTACGAGCTGAGTTCTTAGTATCCAAACAATGGATTGTACGGAAATAATAAACGAAAGCGAATTGTTCAAAGAGAATCATCCAAGAGTGAAAGGAAGTCTGTTCTGGTCGGGTCCATCTCTCAGCTGAAGAGTGAAGATGCTTAAATAGTGTCAAACGAGGAGGGTGTCGTAGTAATTCCGCAACAAAATGACAATCGTTGATCGACCGTCGATTTTCGTCGATCGATGGTGTCTCTGGCATTGTTCTCCGTCGACGCCAACGGTCCATCGACGGTGGCGTGTGGCTCTCGGCGTGTCGATCGATTAAGGCTGACGACTCCGCCGGTAGACGACTGTCGATGTCGCATCGACGGGCTGCGTCGATCAACGGTTGCTGAAATGTCTCGACAGGTCAATCGACTAGGGCTTTCAACGTGGGCATCGGTGCTGTGTCGACAGGCTGCATCGACGACACGTTGGTTGCTCGTCGATCGATGGTAGCTTTGCGTCCCTCATTCAGTTTTCATCGTTCCGAAGCTGAAACAGACAATAAAACGAGATTAGAACGACAACTTACAAAATGAGAGAAAAAAGGTGTTAAACGAGAAATAAATGACACGGCCTACAAAAATACTAAAAGGAAGAAAAACGAGAGAAAATACGACCTAAAACCCGCTAGAACACACAAAACAAAGTGCAAAAACAAACAAAAAACACACACAAATATGTAAAAATCACAATTATAGAGTTTTAGATTTAATAAAAATTTCAAAGGATGTATTCTGAACTCATGCTTTGTACATGTCTAATCTATTTATAGTTATCATATTTATTAAATAATCTTATATTTTAATGTTTAGATATATTCATTAATAATTTTATTTACATACTTAAGAAAATTCAAAGATGTCACATTATCAACCGTGTCTAATCTATATTAATTAATTATTATTATTAACTTATTTTATATTTTAATGTTTAGAATAACTTCGTTAAAAATTATTAATTACATACTTTGAAAAATTCAAAGATGTCATACTCTCAAGCCTTGTCACATTGTGTCGTTGTATAATAAATATTCATTAATTATTATTATGTAAATTTATATTTTTATATTTATACATACTCATATTATTTCAAATAAACTGTAATTTACTATCTAGGATATTTAAAATTCTAAGAACAAA
>BMAC01000584.1:223570-224726 GCA_014905375.1 Phtheirospermum japonicum
GTACTAATTTCTCTGCAAACCCTAAAAAATGGAGTTTAGTTGAAATAAAATCCTCCTGTTGTTGGAAAAATGGATTTTAAGTTGACCTAATTAATTCCAATTGAGTTCATGTACTCATTTTTGATGGGCCTCCAGTTAAATTTTTTTTTTGGGTGTTCTTGACAAAAAGTTCGAAGAGTTTATTTTCGTTGTTTCTGGGACCATTTTGATGAGTAGTTTAGCATAATTTATAGTGAGATAGAATATGATTTTAAATGGTTTACAGTTGGTGCTTTTTGGATTGTATTTATAGTGCTATAATGTAGACACTAATTTTTGAGTTAACCGTACTGCTTTTTGAAATATGTGTTTGATGCTTTCATATAACATGTTCGCAGCTATATTTCTTGCGATATAAATAATATAACATGCTTTCATATAACATGTTTGAACCTTGTAATAAATAATATGTGTTTGGTGCTTCTGACCAGTATTGCAAGTGCTTTTGTTGTGTATGATGCTTTGAATTATGTATTTTTGTGCTTTATATAATCTGTTTGCAATGCTTTTGTATTACACCACATAACAATGATATGTTTGTGGTGCTTCTAATCTGTACTATCAGTGCTTTTATTTTTATGGTGCTTTAAATCTTGCTTTATTGTGCTTTATGTAATATGTTTGTTGAAATGCTTTTTATGATGTATTTGCAGTGCTTTCTTATTACAGATGTAATAATGATATGTATTTGGTGCTTCTGTCCTATAACTTTAATGCTTTTATTGTTTATGGTGCTTCGAATCATTCTTCATCGTGCTTTAAACAATGTGTTTGTATTCATATTTTTTGGAATATAATCAAAATGCTTTGATATTGCGAATGTAAGAATGATATGTTTGTGGTGCTTCTGATCTATATTTTGAGTGCTTTTTTTGTTTATGATACTTTGGATAATGTTATAAGGTGCTTCAGATAAGGTGTTTGTATTAATATTTTGGGCTAATTTTTTTTTGCCCCCCAAAGTATGCAGTTTTTTTCACTTTGCCCCCCGAAGTATTTTTTGTTCCACTTTGCCCCCTGATGTACAATAATTTTCGACGTTGCCCCCCAAACTTTATTTCCGGTGGAATATTCCTTTTAGATTCCATCGGCGGGCAGCTGGGGGGCAAAGTGAAAG
>BMAC01000584.1:233477-264568 GCA_014905375.1 Phtheirospermum japonicum
AAAAAAATCCAACAATCTTAAAAAAAAAAAAAATTACCAAAAGCAAAGATCTGCAAAAACCTTTATATACTATCTTCAAACATACGATCTATCAGTATTTGAAGATCTACAAATAAATACAACAATCTGCAAAAAAAAAAAAAAAAAAAAAAAAAAAGATACCGAAATTGCAGATCTGCAAAAATACCAAAATTTATAGACTATTTTCAAATATCTGCAAAAAGATTAGATTGAATAATTAATATTCAAAGATCTGCAAAAATAAAAAAATAAAAAATCAGATCTACCAAAACATTCTGAACTATCTTCAAAGAATTGTGTTAAAAAAACAAATAAATAAAATGAGATCTGAAAATATTGTAAGCAATATAATCCAGTTTTGAAGATTTTGTATATGAAATATCCGTGAAAATTTATATGACCTCATGGATCTATGAAGTTTAGTTGAGTCAACAATTCTGATTTTTCCAGATCTGCAAAGAAATAAAGGAAGATATCAGATATTAGGCAAGTCTGCGTAAATGAACGAAATTATGAGTTGTGAAAAATATATTCACAATTTATTTGGAGATTAGAAATACTTGAAATGAAAAGAAAAAAAAAAGAATAAACTCGAAATAGAATAGTAGAGATTTCGTCGATTCAACATCGTTCAAAAGAAAAAAAAAACTTGAAAAGACAACTGAATATCAAAATAGCGACGAATTGGGTTTATTTAAGTGAGAGAAGAAGCAGTTTTTTAAAGAAGCATTTTTTTCGTGAAGAAAGACAATGGAGAATACAGAAAAAAAGTTCTTATTTATACCTGCCAAAAAAATCCCAATTTTGTAACAAAAAATACAAACCATTAGAATCTGCCAACTAATAAACCGAAGCCATTGTTAGAAGCCACATGTCATCCGGAGCTACGGTTGACTGACACCTAGGTAAGGACGTTAGTAGTATTAATAAATAGGTGAATATTTCTTATTACCCGATCCATCTATGATATTTATGATAGATACAAATAAAATCCATGTTATTTTTTCAAATGTATGTCAGCTGAAATCGCGTCAGAGTAAATCACTAATTCCAAAGTATTTAGTCTGCTAAGAGAAAGCAAAGTTCTCATTACCACCATTCTTTTTTTTTTCTCTGTTGATTTTCCCGATTATATGTTCATTATTTGCTTTAGTATTTATAAGATTTTGACAAATACTTGGGTTAGGTCAAATTAGCGGATCATGACCCGTTAGACCATCTGACTCAATACTATACTATAATGTATTGGTTTTTGTAATGTGATATATTAGTTTTTGTACAGTAAAATATTAGATTTTCATAAATTTCTGACCCGTGGTATGATATATTGTTTTTGTATTGTGATGTATTTGTACTATGATGTATTGATTTTTTATTACAATGTATTGATTTTTGCATTATAATGTATTGATTTGAAATTTTGGCCTAACAAATAATCCGTTAGTCCGGCCTAACAAGAGTGTTGCGCGAAGACTTTAAGGTTGAGTGCTAGGTTTATTGTACTATTATCTTTCTTCGTATTTGTTTGCCAATTTCCATTTTCTCTTATTAGAAAATGACAAAAGTACTCGAAATATATATTGTAAATCAAGATTTTCAATATTAATAATTGAGTTGTTGGAACTGTGTTCTTTTATTCACCAAACAACAAATTTTCAATTTGCACTTTTATTAAAGAAGAGAACTGTTTGGTGAAAATTATGTACAAATTAAATGCTTTTTCTTCATTTAAAATGCTTTTTGTAGCTCAATTCTCGTACTTACTATCTCTTGCTTTGACTTAAATTTATTTCAGTTTTAACTTGATGTGATTTGGTTCTTAAATCTATTATTATACTTATCTTGATTTTTAAGTAAAGATAAGTTAATCTACTTGAGGGTGGAGAACAATACATGGTGAGTATTGCAAAAGTGTATCATTGAGTGAGTGCCCTTTTTAATCAATGGCTTATACATTAGTTAGATTTCCACGTGCAATTCACATGTTTGGGTCTTATAAGTTTTGGTTTTTGATAAGAAGATACTATCAAAGTCATATATTTGTTGTATTAATGTCATTTGAGGCAATGACAATGATCTGGTGTGAAGTGTGATCAAAACATTTCTTGTTCAATAATAATATTGCTTTAAGTTTCCATGTTCTTGCCAACATGGTATCAGAGCAATAGGCTCTGTGCTTAGCTTTTCTTTATCCATTTAAATTTAATCAATATCATGTCTACTACATCTACCATATCAGATCAGAGTTCGCAACAACATCCAGTGTCTTAACTTTAGAGTCAATTGGGAACTGTGAAACTCTCAGAGTCAAACTACTTGAGCTGGAAGTAGCAAGTGTTCATCGCGGTGACTGATTATGGGCTAGAAGATTTCCTTACTGGCACCAGCAAGGCACCATTAGAGCTCATCACAAAACAAGTACTAATCCTGAGTTTGTTTGTTGGAAAAGGCAAGAACAGTTGCTTGCTTCTTGACTTTTATATAGTTTGTTGTAATATGTGCTAATTACAACTGTTGGCTTGAGTACTATCCCTGAGATCTGGAATAGCCTATGAATAAATTTTGCTAGTCAAACTCAGGCTAAGATTATGTAGTATAGATTACAACTGCAGACTTTGAGAAAAGTGTCTATGAGCATGAGGGATTAATTGAATAAGACTAAAGGTTGGTGTGATACTTTAGTTGCTATTATTGAGCCTTTAATTGAAAAGGATCATATTTTTATGTGTTAGGAGGAGTTGGTAGTGAATATAACTCTATTGTGGTTTCCTCGACTTGTTCTCTAATGGAGGCTCATGCACTATTGCTGAGTTTTGAAATCAGCTTAGAAAGTATGGAGACTTTTCAAATCAGTGGTGAAGGTCAGAGGTAATGGGAACAATAATTCAAATAGGGAAAAGGCAATTTTTGGGGTTATCATTTCTCTAACAACGAGTAGAGAGACTAGTTCTCAAGCAAATCATTATCCAGTAGAAATGGTACATCAAGAGGAAGAGAAGGCAGAAACTCTAGACCAAGGTGTCAGATTTGTTTCAGAAATAACCCCACAGCTCCAAAATGTTTCTACAGGCGTGATCTCAATTATGTTTCCTGGCCGAAAGCACTAATGGTTATCAGGGTCAGAACAACAATAGTTTTTATAGTGTTGGCCCTTACAGTGCCAACAATTTTGTTGGAAATATTATTTTCAACAATAATTTCCTTATTTGTAGTTTGCCTTTCTTAGGACGCAAAGTATTTTAGAACTCTAGATTTCTTTCTTAGTTGGAGTTTAGGATTTTATTTAGTTTCCAAAATACTCTTTAATTGTTTAACAAGACTTGGAGTCTTGTTTTATATATTGACATGACCAAGACGCAAAAAAGACAGAGGACGGACGCATCTTTGAAGCAGAACACGTACGGCACACTAGGAGCTTTGCTGGAAAATTAGAGGGATCTCTACGTTGCGTAACCAACGGAGGAATTCTACTAAAAAAGAAGCGACGAGTATTTTGTGTATCAATTGATTGATACAAGTTTTTTTCCGTATATTAATTTTTATTATATTGTAATTGGATTTGAATATTTGAAAAGTAATATAATTTTCGGGTTTGTACACCCAAGTTCGTAAACACGATTGCTTACGAACTGAAATTAATTTATTGTGTTTTACTTATTTATTTCCGCTGCTGTTTATGATATTCAGTTGATGTTAGGTCTGGTGACATCTATCACGAAACATAACATCATATCTGAAAACTGAATTTTTACAAAACTACAATTGGCACCAGAGCAGGATACTTAACTTTAAGTATTTCGATCCTTGTTTTGTAGATTTGACGTAATGGACGCTCAAGGTAACCCAAGACCCCCAATCCTAAATGGAGAGAACTACTCTCTCTGGAAGCAAAGGATGCGGTGACACATCAAAAACATCGATGAACGAGCTTGGAGATCCATCCTTGGTGGATGGGAGAAACCTCGTGTTGCTGCTGATGGTGATGGTGATTCCGTATTCAAGAGAGAAGGAGATTGGACGGACAATGAAGTAGCCATTTCTAACTGGAACTCTAAGACCATTAATACCTTATGCAGCTATGTCGATACGAATTATTATAAAGTGATCAAGAATTGTGAGTCTGCGAAGGAAGCATGGGACGCTCTTCAAAGAGTATGCGAAGGGACTGCAAGTGTGACGAAATCTCGCCTGAGAATGCTCACCACAACGTTTGAATCCCTGAGAATGGATGATAAAGAGTCGGTTGTGGAATATGCCATGAGACTCTCCGACATAGCAAGTGAAATTGGAAACCTTGGCGAGCCCATGTCCAGTGCACGCCTTGTTGGAAAACTTCTCAGATCCATTTCAAAGAAGTTCAGTATGAAAGTGGTTGCCATTGAGGAATCCAAAGATACTGACAAACTAGTCTATGATGATTTGGTCGGTGCACTCATAACATATTAGATGTAGCATATAGACTTTGACTCAAAGGAGAAGAATGTTGCTCTCACCTCCGATGTTAACTCAAAAGATGAAGATGAAGATACTAACTGGAGAGAGCTTTTTGACAAATTTGAAAGAACCACACTTGGAGAAGAAGATGTGTCACTTATTACTCAAAAATTCAATCGCTACTTGAGGAGAAAGAACAACATTGGAGGGAAAGCATCAAGTTCCATGATGGAGACACCACCTCCAAAGTCTTCTGGAAGAAAGTTATCCAACTTCCAGCCCTCATCTTCTAATTCAAAGACTGGAACTTCTTCCAAGCCACTCAGCGAAATTCAATGCCATGAGTGCAAAGGTTAGGGGCATTACAAAAATGAATGTGCAAATACGTTAAGGAAGAAAAGTCTTATTTCAAAGGAGTTTGATGAAGATGGAAGTGACTCTGACTCAACTGAGTCAGTACCTGCTCTTTTTGCTCATGTTGCTTGGGATGACGACTTTCGAGTTTGCAACATCAATTCCAACACACTGTGTCTGAATGCTGAGGTTGAAAATACTCGCGATGAATATAAAAAGTTGTGCGTGGAGTATGATGAACTATTTTTCAAGTGGGGAAATCAGGTTTTGAAAGTGAAAATCCTTATGATCAAAGTTGAAAAGCTGACTCATGAGGTAGATGATCAAGTGAAGATCATTACCCGTTTGGAGACCTCTCTCACAAGAAAAGATTCGGAATTGGAACGAGTAAGGGCTGAACTAAAAAGGGTGCAAGATACAATTTCAAACCTCAACAAGGGAAAGGCGAAACTGGATGAAATTCTGGAGATGTCATACCCAAAAACTTCAAGGCACGGAATTTGTTACAAACCGGAGCAACAACCGCATCAAGTCAGTCACAACCAAGAATCTATCAAGCACCATAAGAAGAGAAGAAGGCAGTATGTTTGCCATCAATGTGGAGATCATGGCCACATTCGTCCCTTCTGCTGGAAGAGAACTGGGAAGAAAAGTCCTTTTCAGAGGATTAATAAAGATGATGGGACTCGTGATGTGACTCAAGTTGTCAACACCAAAGGCAACACCAAGTTGAAACGAGTCTGGGTAAGAAAGGGAGAGATCAAGTGTAACATGATGTACACCTCTTTAAAATCGCACATTCCTGGAGCTTGGTAATTTGATAGTGGATGCTCCAAACACATGACCGGATCCGAAAAACTTCTGTCGAACATCGTAAAATTCAAAGGAGGAAAGGTCAAATATGGTGGAGGAGCAAATGGACAGATTATTGGTCAAGGAACACTCCATGTTGCAGGAATTGCCAAACTGGAAAATGTGCTTCTTGTTGAAGGGCTGGCTGCCAATTTGATAAGCATTAGTCAGTTGTGTGATGGAGGCTTCAACGTCAAATTCACAAGAGAAAAATGCGAGGTCTACGATGAAGAAAGTGCCTGCATTCTCACTGGCCAGAGAACATCTGACAACTGCTATCAAATAAATAGAGATGTGTTGTGTAAGTTGTCCCAGCTAAGTGATGCCGAGGTATGGCATCAAAAACTCGGACACGTTAACTACAAAATGTTGGAGAGGCTTGTAAAGAAAGACGCTGTGAACGGATTGCCAAAACTCAACATGAAAATCACCCTCATTTGTGAAGCATGTCAAAAAGGGAAGCAAGTTAAAGTTCCACACCCATATGTCCAGAGCCTTACCACATCCAACTGTTTTGAACTCATGCATATGGACATCATGAGACCACTTGAAGTGGAAAGTCTCGGAGGTAAAAGGTATGTTTTAGTTATTGTCGATGATTTTTCTAGATATACATGGATCGAGTTTTTAAAAGAAAAGTCAGAAACACTTGAGTTCTTTAAAAAACTTGCTAAGAAATTGTCTGCGCGTTTTGGAGTGAGTATAGGAAGAATCATAACGGATCATGGAAAGGAATTCGAAAATGAATCATTTTTAAAAATTTTCTCCAAAAGGAGAATTACTCATGAATTTTCTTCTCCCGTTACCCCTCAGCAAATTGGTATAGTTGAACGAAAGAACAGATCTCTGGCGGAGATGACTAGAACAATGTTGATTTCTAATGGTATTGCAAAATGGTTTTGCGCAGAAGCCATGAACACAGCATGTCACACCATTAATAGAGTCTACTTTAGACCAGGATCGCATGTCACCCCCTACGAGCTGTTGTTTAGCAAGAAACCTAACTTAAGCTATTTTCACTTTTTTGGGTGTGTGTGTTATGTCTTAAATGATAGGGGATATCTCTCGAAGCTCGATTTGAAAAGTGATAAATGTGTTTTTATGGGGTACTCTCAAAATAGTCATGCATATCGAGTTTTTAATCTTAGGACACGTTGCATGATGGAGTCAGTAAATGTAAATTTTGATGACACAACTAGTGGAGTAAAACCTGCGGAGGACAATAACCTGATTTATGATCAGAGTCCTCAATTTGTTGTGGATGGTTTAGATGATCATGCAGGTAAAGAAGTTGCTGCTGCAGGTGATGACGGGTCTGATGACATATCACCGAACCCAACACTGTCTGAGGAAGAAACTGGCAGAAATAACACTGGAGAGCAGACCCCAGTTTCAACCCTTCCCCGGTGATTCCTGAGTATGATTCAGATTCAGAAGATGAGAACCCTGAAAATCAGAGGAGTACGAGGAAAAGACAGATAAACTTCAAGGAGATGGTAAGGTATGTCTGTTTATCCACTAATTGTTCTCAAATTCGAGAAACCTTGTTTCTTGCTAAGACAGAGCCGAAACGAGTGGAGGATGCATTGAAGAGTGAATTTTGGATTAAAGCAATGCAAGAGGAGCTGGACCAATTTGCAAATAATGATGTGTGGGACCTGGTCCCTCGCCCAGAGAATACTCATGTCACTGGAATGAAGTGGATATTTAAAAACAAAATGGATGAAGCTAGAAACATCGTTCGAAACAAGGCAAGGTTGGTAGCGCAAGGATACACTCAAATTGAGGGTATCGACTTTGACGAGACATTTGCACCGGTTGCACGAATAGAATCGGTAAGATTACTTCTTTCAGTTGTTTGCCATTTAAAAATTTCACTACATCAAATGGACATTAAGAGTGGATTTTTGAATGGTGTTTTGAGCGAGGAAGTATATGTTGAGCAACCAAAGGGTTTGTGGATCCTCACAACCCGAATTTTATTTTAAAACTTAAAAAGGCCTTGTATGGTTTAAAGCAAGCTCCAAGGGCTTGGTTTGAGAGGCTAACTCATTATCTACTATTTTTAAATTTTAAACGAGGTGAGGTTGACAAGACCTTATTTCTGCTCAAATCCCATAAACACATTCTTATTGTCCAAATTTATGTGGATGATATTATTTTTGGTTCGACTAATGAACAGATGGTGAAGGATTTCATTGTTCGAATGTCAGACACTTTCGAAATGAGTATGCAAGGTGATCTTTCGTATTCTCTTGGATTACAAATTAAACAACTTGATGATGGAATTTTTCTTTCACAAACCAAATATGCCAAGAACCTGGTCCAAAAACTTGGTTTATCAGGTGAGAAACCTAAGAGAACACCTCTGGGTAAAGATAAGAAAATATCGAGAGACGATGTTGGGTCTGGTGTTGACAACACCCTTTATAGAAGCATGATTGGTAGTCTTCGTTATTTAACTTCCAGCAGGCCAGACATCATGTATAGTGTGTGCTTGTGTGAAAGATATCAAGCTAACCCTAAGGAATCACATTTGAAGGCGGTTAAAAGAATAATTCGATATGTGTCGGGAACTAGTGATTTGGGATTATGGTATACTAAAGAAACGTGCACTGAATTTGTAGGTTATACGGACTCAGATTGGGCTGGGGATGTAGTTGATAGGAAAAGTACTACAGGGGGTTGTTTCTTTTTGGGGAGTAATCTAATCTCTTGGTATAGCAAGAAACAAAACTGTATTTCTTTGCCTACAGCCGAAGCCGAATACATTGCAGCAGGAAGTGCGTGTACGCAGCTTCTTTGGATGAACCAGATGATTGAGGACTACGGTCTCCATAGCAGTATTTTGACCGTACTCTGTGACAATACGAGTGCAATTGACATCTCAAAAAAACCAGTTCAGCACTCTCGTATAAAGCACATTGACATCAGGTATCATCTCATCCGAGACTTAGTTGAGAGAAAGATAATAAGTCTTGAACATGTAGGGACAGACAACCAGCTCGCTGATATATTCACAAAAACGTTAGATCTTGAGACCTTCTCTCATCTGAGAAGAGATCTCAGAATGTGCATAGTCTAGTCCGTGTTATGTTTGATGTTATGACACCCAAAGATGTCATCAGTCATAACATCTGTATATTTTGCATGCATTTTTAATTTTTGCTCCATACTTAATTCAAATGCATTGAGTCTGATTTAAAGATAAATAAGGTCGTGTTGTGTAATAAAAGTGATGACAACAGAACTAACCTCCTTGCTATCGTGATTGTGCAACTCTCCCGCAGAAACTGGCTTTCTCCCAGGTCCAAAAAACGAAAGGTGTAACAGCAATTGTTGAAGATATAATATTTCTCTTCAAATTTTAAAAAGATGAAGAAAGTCCGGACTAAAGGTCTGATCCTTAATTTTCACCTTTTGAGCGATTTTGACGTTGTCATTAACTTGGTTTAAGGGGTTTATTTTCATTGACTTCGCCTTATGCAATGTTGGGACCAATGTCATCCGTCATGAAAAGCAACACCAATCAAAATCTCTAAAAATCTTTATGTGAATTATTTTATCTTTCTAGGTCATCCTTTTAGGCATATTTTAAGACATTCATATTTTGTGAATTTGACAGTTTGGTGAGTGTTTTGTTTCTCTTGTTTACTTCATATTCTGACGTCTCTTGATTTTTTGTTGAGGATGTGGTTATTTAGTTGTTCTAGTGGTGCTGAGATCGGGTATGCTGGGAAGGTACTATGAAATGGATACGAATCTTATATTTTCACTTGGAACGTGTCTTTAATATTTCCATGGTAATGGTTTAATCCACAGAAATATTCGGTTTCTTTTTCGTGGTTTGATTTAGTGGAATTCTCGGGAAGTTAAGATTGAGATTTGGTTCCTTGTTCTGAGGGATAGTGGGCTTTTTAGTAGGAAAGTATATATTACCGGGGGTAATATTTTCTAGTTGTAATTTTAGTGGGGTAATTTGTGTAAATATTTTATTCCCTTCTTTTGAGGTTTCTCTCTCCTTCACAACAGTAAGTTTTTTTTGTATGTTTTTAAGGCAGCCTTTCTTACTGTTTCAGCCCACTTCAATTCTCTCTCCTGTGATATTGAACTCCTTCTCAAACTCTAATTCCTCTCAGTTTTTCTCGATTTTATTACTCCCTGTTTTGTGTATTGTTGGGATTTGCAGGATGTCGAATTCTCCTTCTGGCTCTAGGGTTCCTGAACTTCCGGCAGAAATTGCGCGCTCCAGCGAACAGGTTGCTCCGACTTTACCGAGGTTTGATGGGCTGGACATCCGCGAGGAGATAGGTGTTGCTTTAGCCCGACACCCATCACCAGTTGTTCAAGAACCAAGTGGTTCCACTCCGGCGAGCTCTCTTGCCATATCATCGATTTCAGACCAGATTGACGCCGCTCCTTCGGCACAGGTCCTTCCCGGTCAACCTGGCAACGAGATTGATGTCGACAACCCTCCTAATCTGCCATTTATCTCTGAGGTTCTTGGGCGCATCGGTGATTCCACCATGAAGCGGTCACGACGGCTGAGAAATATTCCTCCAGGGGTTGTCCCACCGGCGGTCCCTAAGAGCAAAGCTGGGCCACGTCGTAATATGTCGATCGAGCACATGAATCTCACCAATGATATTACCGTTGCCATTGACTCAAATGACGAGGAGTTTGTGCCTCCAGCGACTGTCACGGCTCCGGCGCCCTCAATTGCTTCCCCAGCTGCTAAAAAGGGTCGTGGATGCCGAAAGCAGACAGTATCGCTTTCGGAAAAGAAAAACCCACCGGCTTCTATCAAGGTCTCTCCTGGTTCAACGAAAACTGAGTATTCAAGCTCTCCCTATGAGATAGTGGATTTCTTCACCGGTGAAGTATCCAGTTCAGCTAATCATGTTGTTCCCGATACTCTTGTTTCCACTACGCCTCCAACTTATCCAACTTTTGACACTGTTCTTGAACAATCTCCTGCTGACTCAGATGAGATTCCTCTTGTGCACCTGGTGAATTCTGTTAAGGTTGCCAAGAAGAAAGGAAAGGAGAAGTCCAGAGCTGTTTTTGCTGAAGATATTCAGCAGGCTGATGATGGGATTGGTGATTTGTCACCGAAGCCAACATCACCCATTCCAGGTGATGTATCTCCCTCCAGCCCGAGGTCTGATACTGCGAGTGATTTACCCCCTCCGGCTCCAAGTTCTCCTCTCGTTGAGGATGCTGACATAGCTCCGGTATCCGATGAAGTGGAGATAGAGGATCTATCTCCTTTATCTGAGAAATTCCTATCCTCCCAAGATGAGGCCCTTTTCTCTGTCTACAAGGCCCGAGGCATGATTGACGAGAGGCGAGTCCCTGTTGAATTGTTCAAGCGCCAGAATTTAATTGCCTTCTTTGAGCACAGGGAATTATATTCGACTGTCTCCACCGCCATGCCATTTGTCCGGGATGTCATTATGGAGTTTTATTCCAACCTTCTACCCTCGGTTGCTGTGGATGCTTCCGCAAATTATGGGAAAGTGTTTATACGTGGACAGATTTATGCTTTCACGCCTGACTTGATTAATGAAGCTTATGGGACTGAGGCCTTTCAAGGGTACTCCACTATTGATGACATGGACAAGGTTATTGGTTTCTTGTCTGGAGGGCTGCTCACCACTTGGCGTGAACAATTGCCCAGCACGAAATTGACATCGCTTTACTCGGTTCTGCATAAGGTGGCGATTTTCAACCGGGTGCTCTCAAAGAATTCGTCTGTTTTGACCAGACCTCAGGCGCAGTTCCTTTTCAAAGTTGGAAATGGGATCCAGTTCAATTTCGGCCAGCTCGTGTTTGATATGGACACAAGGTTTGCCTCCTCTAAGTCTTCCTCATCTCTCTATTTTCCCTCTTTGATTTACAGTATTTTGGAGAACCAAGGCTTTACGCCTTCCACGGATGATTCCCTCAATGGTGAGGCGGAGTGGTTCACCTTGAGGAGCCAGCACCTCTCTAGAGCCCGCATTGTTGATTTGCCCTGTTCAAGTTGGTGATGCCCATGGTGACACCTCTGCGAGTCCTGTCACCAGTGACAACTTGGTACAGTTGATGGCCCCAATTGTCTGTGCTTAAGTGGCCTTACTTGACAGTCAAATTGCCCAGCTTGATAGTCAGCATGCTCAACTTTTGGCGTTGCGCGGTTCCCTCTCTGAGGCCCTTTTGGTTTCTGAACAAAAAGAGGGAGATAGACATGACGACGAGGATGGTGCTACAGATGCCACTGGAGTTGGTGTTTCTCATGCTAAGGCTACCACCGTGTTGGCAAGCTTGTCTAGTGCGAAGAGGAGAAAGAGGATACGCTTCAGAAACAGGTTTTTGAAGCAAGTGAAGAAGAAGCTGCGGAAAAGGAAAGCTGATGGTGAAGGGACATCTTCGTCTTCTTGACGGGCAAAGGGTCGAGGTGTTTAGGAACCTTTTATGCTTTCCTTAGTTTTTTTGCTCTTTGGTTGTTTGTGGAACAATAGTTTTTCTTCTTGTTTTTATTATTGCTTATTTAGGGGGAGTTAAATTTAGGGGGAGTTTGTTAGTTTATGTATCTGTTTGTTTATTGAACTTTTTGGTTGCGTCATGGTTGTTTTGTCCAGAAAGGCAAAAGGGGGAGATTTTTGGGAATATTATTTTCAACAATAATTTTCTTGTTTGTAGTTTGCCTTTTTTAGGACGCAAAGTATTTTAGGACTCTAGATTTCTTTCTTAGTTGGAGTCTAGGATTTTATTTAGTTTCCAAAATACTCTTTAACTTGTTTAAAAAGACTTGGAGTCTTGTTTTTATATATTGACATGACCAAGACGCAAAAAAGATAGAGGACGGACGCATCTTTGAAGCAGAACACGTACGGCACACTCGGAGTTTTGCTGGAAAATTAGAAGGATCTCTACGTTGCGTAACCAACGGAGGAATTCTACTAAAGAAGAAGCGACGAGTATTTTGTGTATCAATTGATTGATACAAGTTGTTTTTCGTATATTACTTTTTATTATTTTGTAATTGGATTGAATGTTTGAAAAGTAATATAGTTTTCGGGTTCGTACACCCAAGTTCGTAAGCACGAATTCTTACGAACTGAAATTAATTTATTATGTTTTACTTGTTTATTTCCGCTGCTGTTTCTGATATCAGTTGATGTTAGGTCTGGTGACATCTATCGCGAAATATAACATCATATCTGAAAACTGCATTTCTACAAAACTACAAATTTCATGATGTCTGATTTTGAAAATGAAGCTATAACAAATTTCAATTGGAATCTATATTCTGGAGCAAGCAATCATGTTACTAAATAAATGGGGAACTTGACCATAGAGGACCAACGTGTTGTTAAATAACTTTTTTTTTACCTCAACTAATTTGTACAAACGACAAATAAAGGTTGATTCCACATATAGCAGCTAAACTTATTCATACATAATTGACTTAATTAATTAAATATACAATTGGGGGGTGGGGTTGTAAATACTTTAATTTACTAATAATAATTAAACTGCATCAAAAATATAATTTAAAACATAAGCAATGAAACTAAGCAAAAGTGAATAAAATTAGTATTCCAGATTGAGAAAAAATCCAGTTCTTTATTACTTTTTTTTTTTTCATGTTTGATTCAATTATAATTTAATATAATGCCAAATTCTCCTCTAATCTCTTGAATTCACATCCTAGGTTGATACATACTTCATCAATTGAATTAAGCTATACTCGATTCTTAAAAAAAAAAATAAAGCTTTAGTTGTTGATTATTAAAAATACTTGGTTTTACTTAATACAATAAATACATCAAATTTAGTATTAAAGTATTGTGTTTGAAAAAAGAAAATAAGTGACGTCTCACCGTCTCAATTTTTTTTAATACACATACACTTTTTAATAAATCTAAATTTCTTAGTGTAGGTCAAGCATACTATTCAATTTTTAGTTTTTATTTTGGTTCAGAGGAGAAGAGAATTCCAAGTTTTTAAGGGGAGTGAAAATAAATACTAGACTTTATTCCAAAAACAAATATATAATGAATAAACGGAAAAATATTTTTTTACCTTCCAAACTTTACCAAATTTGATACTTTATCTCCTAATCTATTTTTCCATACATTTTGCCTTTTGAACTATGTATTTTTTTACACTTTACCTCGTTGAGCATGTTTTTGGAGGGAATTGTTGACGGAAATATCGCCTATGGAACTTTTCGAACAATTAAAGGGTAAACCGTTTTTTGATGTGACTCTTTTACATGTTCCGATCGAAAATTTTGCAAAGGGTGATATAAGGGGGCGATTTTACCCTTCAATTATGTGAAAAACTTCACCGATGAAAGTCTCCGCTGAAAACATGCTCAAGGATGTAAATTGTAAAAAATGTACATTTTAGGAGGCAAAGTGTGCGGAAAAAAGATTAGGCGGTAAAGTGTCAAATTGGGAAGAGTTTGAGGGATTTTTTTTCTCATAAATAAATAAAATACTTAGATTTGCTACAATAACTTTTGTTCACGGGGTAGGATATTGGCACCTAAAAATTGATGAGTTGATCTCATGGATGAAAACATCTCAATAATATACTAAACAAAGCTAGAAGAAATTAAAAGAGAAAAAAGGAAGAAGAAATAATGTAAAGCATGAAGAATTTATTTTCAAATGTTTTTGCAAAATATAAAAAAATAAAACGAGGAGATGGGTCATAGTGAGCAATCAAATATCAGGCATAAGTCTTTTATCATTGTGAAAACTGGTGTTCCTCCAAAAAAAAAATCGGACTACCATAAGGTTCGATTTTGATTTCATAAACAATGAAGCAGTGTTGATTCTTTTTGAACAAATGTTTAATTTTATGATTTTTAAGAACAAATGTTAATGTTCTTTGTGGCCGAGTTGGAGGAAAAGTTCTATGTGGGCGAGGAGAGGCGGAAAGAGATGGAGAGGGAGATATATCAGCTGGTTGAAGAGAAGAAGATGAGTGAGAAGAAATCGAGGGTTTGTTCGGTGAGAAAATCGTGGTCGAGAGGGATTTAAGCGAGGCGTTGACTAAGTTTGAAGCGAAGGTTAATGAGAATAGCGTTTTAGTAGAGGCTAAAGGTGGACTGGAGAGCCAAGTGGCTGAACTCAAGGGTATCGTTTTGAAATTGGATGAAAAGATTAAGAGTTTGGAATCCGAAGTTGGCGAATTTGACAGAATAAAATGAATAATTATCTTGATGAGGAGAAGAAGAGTAGTGTGAGGTTTGATAGTTTTGAATGGCTTCAATAACTTTTAAGAACGTTGATGTTAGCAATTATGTTGAAACATTCTTACTAGCATATGTGCAAAAAGACAGATCGACAATGATTTTGCTGGTGAGTTAAAACAACTCACAGAACGCGACCGTAGGCAAAAAATTATATTACTAGAAATGTTTTAGATCCAACTAAAGGATTCTAGTAACATTACAAAAAGATAAAAAGAAATTGCTCCTAAAATCTTCTCGTTCAAACAGGTATGAACTCAAAGAATAAAACGTGAAATGGAGCAGGAATGATGTTGCAGTGTTTCTGTTTTCTCTTACTTGTCTTCGTAATTTCTCCAAAAGAAAACTCCAAGTACTTATAGCACAAATTCCTTGAAGGAGTCCTTGTTCCACCTAACAAGGTCTTGATAATTATCTCTTAAGATATTTAAGAGATAAGGACTCCTATGTCTACTAACATTCTAACCAACACTAGAGTCCTAGACAGACAAATATACTAAAATTAAATAATTAAATCAATAGGATTAAACCACCGTGAAATATAATCCTATCAATCTCCCCATTTTGCCTGTCTGGAAAAGCCAGAGAGAAATTCTCCCTCTGGACAAATACTAGTGCAGACTCCCCCGGAATTGCTGAGCTGAAAAATGTTAGTAGAAATAACAGTAGCACTAGTACTGGTAAATTCTGAACTAATTTCAACCAAATAAAAACAACAGAAAACAATGTTTCAACAAAACAAAACAAAAACAAATGTTCAGAATTATTCGGGTTCAGAATCATTAAGGACATTCAGGAATTGTTTGCCGTTCGAGCCCTCTGTGACCGACGAGGGACTATCATGGCATCATCCTCATCTTCATTCTCATGGGAAGCAGCATTCACCCTTTGCTTCCCTTTATCCACCGTAGCAGTAGTAGCTTCTCCAGCAGCAGAAGCCTCCCAGTCTCGCCAGCCCCTCCAGTAGCTCCTCCAGGAACAGTCTTTCCCCCTTTTTGTCTAGATTGCAAAAGGAGCATTTTGGAGAAGAAATCACGCGTCCTCTCTAGTCCAGCTAAGTGAGACCTGGCTCCAGCAATCTGCTGATCAATCAAGCGCAACTAAACCTACAAATCAGACATAGGAAAAGGGATAGAGGAACACGTGTTAGTCCCTGTGTTAGTAACACTGAGACCAACATCCGGAGAAACAGTGGCGGAGTTCACAACTTCATCATCCAAGAATTCTAGCGACAAGTCTACAACACCATGCGTGACATCAAAGTGCTTGTGGCTCAGTCCAAACAAGCCAGGCTCCCCAATGAAATGCTCATCGTTGTATTTTTGAAGACCTTGATCGGCAAGAATCGAATAGATGAGCGAGGGAAAGGGCAGACCAACTTTCGTAGCAGTGGTGTCGGCAAACTTTGTCACGCAGTCAAACACGGTTTGGCCAAAGTTAAACCGCATCCCCATCCTAATCTGGAACAACGCTTTTCCTTGTGACCGCGTGATAGTAGTAGTATTAGTCATCGGGACCCAGTTGCGCACCGCCACTTTTTGAAGTACAGAGTAGAGAGAAGTGAGGTGGGAGCTCAGAAACCTTTTCAGCCACTTCTTCATTTGCCCACCAGTCAAGAACTTGGCCACTTCATCAAAGTCGTCAACCGAGGCCCCTTCATCATCATCCGCAGTCCCGAAGAACCTGTTTATCATGAGGGGGTGAAGGAATAGATTTTTTCACGCACATAAACCTTACCATATCGCTCAGACAGCTGATTAGAAACTGAGGTAAGCATGTTGGCATAAAATTTCAGAACAGCCTCCCGCAGATATGGCACTGCCGTGGTCACAGTAGAGGTGAGCCCCTTCCTACTCAGAAATTTGTTCGAATTTTTCTTCTCAAACAGCCCGAAGTCAACTCTCCTCTCTTCAATCAGCACTCGATTATGCAAGCCATTGTATCTCTCCTTGGCTTCACTCGTATAAAAGCTAGGGGCATAGGCACTGCCCACATCCAGCTCTTCATCATCTGAATCATCTTCCAGATCAAAACTCCTTGATTCTTCCTCTTCAGTGGCATTGTCCTCTGAACCTTCATGTTCAACTTCAAATTTAGCATCATCTGAATTATTAGATGCAGTGGAGCCTGAAACGGAGACCTCTTGCGCAGCAGTCTGAGTGGTAGGAGATTAGTGAGCAGTTTCAGGAGAAGTGTTGGGCAGAGGTGTGCCAACATCCGCACTCACATCAGGCTCATCAGCAGAAATAGTCCTTTCTGAGAACTGAATTGAAACTTGTGATGGTTGGTCAGGGGAATGACATGCATTGACAGCAGTTGGAAGCACAGACCGAGAAGCACCCTGCACAGGAACAACCTTACCCATTTTTAACAGTAGAAATGCCAAAGGTGCATCTTCATCCTTTAGAAGATCCTCCTCATCAATCTCCATTGATTCAGAGTCTGGTGCCACCATGTCTTGAGGAGTGAGACGCTTCCTCTTAGCCCGAAACTTCCGCACCATTTCAATTTCCGAATCAAGGAAAAAAGGAGTAACAGGAATCTCCTCTTTCTCAGCTACTAGTCCCTCTGGTGGCGCATAGTCTTCATCATCACTGTCAGTCATGTAGTCAATGTCCTCCTCAAAGGACATCCTTTCCAGCAGAATATTTCTGGGTCCAATGGACTGACTTTTGGGAACTGCCTCAGGCAAGTGACCTGGGTTAATCCCTCTCAATCGTGGAGAGAGCTTAAGAAGTAGATTTTCAATTCGCCCACACGTTTCTGCAATCAGTTTTAAATTTGGTGGATTATTTACATCAATTTTGTTCCCGGGATTACCTGGGAGAATCGCAGCATAGGGTTCTACAGTGTCACCGGCGGGCATCGGAACTAGGGCAGACGACAGACTTGGTTGAGGTAGCGTTGCAGAAGAGACCCCGGTGTCAGGTCCTTGTGTTGGAGCAGAACCACCAACATTCACATCCGCAGCGGAGGGATCTCCGTGCATGATTTGAATATCGAGAGGAACGTATCTCGGAAGAGTGCCGGAGGCAGCACTATCCTCCTTCATCTTTACCTTCTCCGACTGAGAGCGAATGGACTTTCTTGACACCTTGGATTTTTGTGGACTCATCTTTGATTAGAAATTAGGGTTTGCTTTAGTTAAGGGAGCTGAACGCGAAAGGGGTTTCGTGTTGAGAATGCCTTTGACTGGTTCGAGAAGAGAACCTGACACACAAACACAACTTTAAACAAATCGTGAGTAGGCAAAAAGATAGAATTACCATCAGGCCTGGAAAGATTTGAAGTGACAGGCCCATTCTTCAAGCCCAACTCATAAATACCCAAAATTAGTACAAGCGCAACAGTGACTCAGGTCCACAATCCTCTAATTATAACCCACTTGACAATAAGGCATCAAAAAGATAATAAGATTTGACTAAGAGAAAAATAGATTTTTGTTATGAGCACAACTTTACCAAACAAAACTTTAAGAACAAAATTCATCAAACATGCATGTCCTAAAGGTATGCCTAAAAGGAATGACCTAATAAGAAAAATCACATATGGTTCACAAATGCAGTAGAATGTTGGTTCTCTGTGTGATGGCATTGGCACTGACATTAGATCAACAAAGTCAATGAGCTGACAATTCTTAACTCGGCGAATGACAGGGTCATTTGCGTTTGAGGATATTTGTATCCGGGAGTAAAGAGGATCTTGATTCGTACGTTTTTGTCACGAATCTGTACATAATTGAGTCTTATTTTAGTCTTTTATTCTTTTTCCGGGTTAAGACTAGAGCTAAATTGCATTGTTTTGCATTTTCCATCTCTTCACTTAACTTTCCGGCTTATTGATCGACAATTGGTCCAAACGAGAATAATTTTGGGGTTTTCTTTTACAGCTAGAGCGTCTGGAGGAGTCGGAGCACGAAGATTGAAGGAGAAACGCTCACAATTAGCCACAAGGACATCCACCGATCGGACAACTCATATCTCRGATCGGTGGAACTYTCWACTCGCACACCGATCGGGAGAGCTAGCACACCGAGCGGATCRAGAGACYGAAMCTTATGACCYATCGGARGAGACATATGACCGATCYGACAAAAARGTTACGAGTCAGATTTCTGGAAATTTCAGTTACGAAARGGCTGGGATTGCTCTTAAAAGGAGGGGAGGCGACTAGGGTTCAACCAGAGAGGAGAGTGCYGCTTTGGAAGGGAGGTAACAAGAAGAAGGYTCACAAAAACATCTAAMGTTYAGAGATTTGACWCATCTCTCACACCTCTAGCATAGGACCATACGATATCGCCCTACCCGTGGTTTGTAGCAGCCATTGACGTAAAGATTCTGGGTTCGTGARAAGCTCGAGGARTCTACGCGTTGCTYGGAGTACATTAGTCRGTCATCATCATTRGTTGAACGTAATTTAARGTRTCGTAATTTCTGAACTCATATACTTAGCCACTTCTTTTGAGTAGATTGGTTTGATGTTGAATATGAATGATTGTTTGAAGGTTGATGAGATAATGTTTTGTTAGATAGTTTTTAAAGCYTTGGTGACTTGGAATAATAGATTTGTGTTCTTGGAGTTTTGCAATTATGTTTAGCTTATTCYTGATATMATGAACGATTGTCTTAGAGTAATCTATTGGTGATTTATTGAACTTCGGAGATTAGTTTCTTGRTATGAAGTTTAGAAAGTCTTAATTTAGTAGCATTATTAGATTGATGAATCTTTTACCTTTGTAAGTTTCTTGTCGAGAGATTGACATCCTRGAGACAAGACGATTTCGTTATTACTTTTAAATATTGGAAGTGGAAACCTTTTTAAAAACCCCGTTGATCGTGTGTTATTAGATAGAATTGTGATATTAGTATAATAAACATCGTTAAATCCGATTCCCATTCCTCGAGAGATCGACCCGAGTTAACTCATTAATCTACAAGTGACCCCGTTCTCTTGCGGGCGAACTAAAACTCTTTTCAAAAGCGTAGATGTGTGCTGGTTAACCAGTAATTAATTTTGAAAGGAACACAAAAGTTCGGCTCAGATCTCCACTTAACCAGCATATTAACTGTCCATCAAAGAATCTTAGATTTTTGATTGCAAGAAAAATAGTCATTTAAAAATGACTAGCTGGGACATCCTTCAAAAACTTTTTTAATTCAAACTCTTATGCACACCGAGAGAAAGCTTGTTTCTGCAAAACTCAGCCCACAATTGTTTATTTTGAAACTTTCAGTCCCTTTTGACACATTCAAACCGTCAATATTCTTGTAATTTATGAGTTGTGCACGTACTCTTATATGTTATGAAAAGAAATAAAAAATACTTGTTTAAAATAGTATGCTGCAGCTGATGTTACTAGGAGTGCTGCAGCATTTCCGGTAACAAAAATCAAAAAGCACATAAGCCGAGAGACTTCCTTAATCTGGAAAATTCCTCATAGTCTAATGCTTTGGTGAATATGTTAGCCAGTTGATGTTCAGTTCCAATATGCTCAATACTCACAACACTTCTCTCAACCAAATCTCGAATTAAATGATGCCTGATGTCTATGTGTTTTGTTTAAGAGTGTTGTACAGGATTCCTTGAGATGTCAATTGCACTTGAGTTATCACACAAAACAGTAAGAACATGAATTTGTAACCTATACTCCTCTATCATTTATTTCATCCAGAGCATTTGGGAACAAGTACTACCTGCAGCCACATACTCAGCCTCGGCAGTTGATAATGACATGCAATTCTGCTTCTTGCTGTACCAAGAGACCAGATTGTTACCTAAAAAGAAACACCCACCTGTTGTACTCTTCCTATTATCAGCATCATCTGCCCAATCAGAATCAGTATATCCAACAAGATTAGAGTTAATGTCCTTTGTATATAAGATTCCTAAATTGCAGGTTCCATCTACGTATCTAATTATACGTTTAAGTGCCTTTAGGTGAGTCTCTTTTGGATCAGACTGATAACGAGCGCACAAATAGACGCTATACATGATGTCTGGACGACTGGCAGTTAAGTATAGAAGGCTGCCAATCATGCTCATGTATATAATGTGATCAACACTTTCACTAACATCGTCCCTTGACAGCTTTTGACTAGATCCCATGGGGGTCTTCATGTGCTTAGCATTGTCGAGACCAAAGCGTTTCACCAGATTTTTTGCATACTTCGCCTGAGACAAGAAAATTCCATTTTTAAACTGTTTAATTTGTAGCCCCAAAAAGAACGATAACTCACCTTCCATGCTCATCTCGAAGGTGGTAGACATACTTGTCATGAAGTCTTTGAGTAGTTCATCACAGTTAGAACCAAACACAATATCATCAACATAGATTTGAGCAATTAGTATCCTATGATTGTTTTTGAAAATGAACAGAGTTTTATCAACTTCACCATGTTTGAAATTCATTTGAAGAATATGTGGAGTGAGCCTCTCGTACCAAGCCCTAGGTGTTTGTTTCAGTCCATAGAGGGCCTTTTTAAGTTTGAAAACATAGTGTGGTCTATGAGGATCCTCAAAACCCTTGGGTTGCTCAACATAAGCTTCCTCATTTGAAACACCATTTAAGAAAGCACTTTTAATATCCATTTGGTGAAGAGTAATGTTCAAGTGACAAGCAATTGCAAGTAGTAATCTTATTGACTCAATTAGCTACAGGAGCAAATGTTTCATCAAAGTCTATACCTTCCATCTGAGTGTAACCTCGAGCCACAAGTCTGGCCTTATTTCTTACTATATTTCCAGTTCATCAGTCTTGTTTCTAAAGATCCACTTTGTTCCAATGACGTTTCCACCATATGGTCGTGGTACCAAGTCCCATACTTCATTTTTGGCAAACTGGTCCAACTCTTCTTGCATGGCATTTATCCAATATTCTTCTTTAAGGGATCCCTCCACCTTCCTGGGTTCAAAGGTGGACACAAAAAACGAGTAATTGGTTAGAGAACATCATGAGGCCATACATACCAGTTTTACCATTTCCTTGAAATTGATCTGTTTCTTTCGTGTGCTTCTTTCGTTCAAAGATCCAATGACTTGGGATGTGGGATGATTATTCTGTATCCTGGAAGATATATCTCTGTCTAGAGATGCATAGATTATTTCAGCACACTGGTCTTCTTCAGAATCATAGGTTTCACCATCGGTGTCTGCCTGTACCTGCGATGTTGGTTCGATTGTTGCAGCACTTTCAGTAACATTTGTTGCAGTTTCAGATATCTCCCTTGGAGTCAGTAGGGTAGACACTTGTGGACTATGAATCAAATCACCCACATCATCCTCAGGTCAATTTCTCGAGATGGCTGCAAGCTCATCGAACCTAACATTCACAGACTCAAGTATAGTACGAGTTCTTAGATTAAACACCATATAAGCGTGGTTGTTTACTGAATATCCCAAAACGACACACTTATTGCTTTTAAAATCAAATTTTGTTAAGTGGGATCTATCATTCAATACATAGCAAACACAACCGAAAATATGAATGTAGTTCAGGTTAGGTTTATTTCAAACAAGAAGCTCGTAGGGTGTTTTACACATCCCTACCCTAAAATAGACTCGATTAGAAATATGGCATGCTGTGTTAAGAGCTTCTGCCCAAAACCTTTTTGCCAGATTTTTTGAAATTAACATGGTTCGAGCCATTTCTTGTAAGGACCGATTTTTATGCTCAGCAATTCCATTTTGTTGAGGCGTAATTGGTTAGGAGAACTCGTGAGAAATGCCATATTTGTCAAAAGATTTTTGAAACGATGAGTTCTAAAATTCTTTACCATGATCGGTCCTAATTCTACTAATTTGCAATGAAAATTTGTTACTGACACGTGTGGACAATTTTCGAAAACTTTCAAAGGTTTCATATTTTTCTCGAAGAAACTCAATCCAAGTGAACCGAGAGAAGTCATCAACAATAACAAATGAGTATTTCTTACCACCCATACTTTCTACCTCGATAGGACCCATAAGATCTATGTGAAGCAGTTCCAGGCATCGAGTGGTGTTGAAGTGTTGAGTTGGTGGATGAGACACCCTGGTTTATTTCCCTTTTTAAAAGTCCCCACACACGGATTGCTTGTTAATGATCAACTTGTGAATTACTCTTACTGCTTCTGACTTAACCAGTTTTCCCATCATCTTGTAATTGGCGTGACCCATCTTTTGATTCCATAGTTCGGTCTCAGATGATTGCGCACTTTGACACCAGACCTTGCAGTTCACCTTGTAGCAGTTGTTTGTGGTACGAGTTTCAGTGAGGATGCAACAATTTTTGTTGTCAAAGACTTCACAGGTGTCTCGGCTAAACTTCATATGAAGATCATCATCGTAGAGTTGACTGATGCTTATGAGGTTGGCAGCAAGACCCTTTACAAGTAGCATATTCTAAAGCTTAGGCAACCCTTCGACATTCAAAGTACCTTTTTCCTACAATCTGATCATGCGCTCCTCCACCGTACTGGACTTTGCCTCCTTTATGCTGAACAACATTGGTCAAGTGTTCAACTGATCCTGTCATGTGTCTGGAACACCCGCTGTCAAAGTACCATGAGTCCTCAACTCTAGACTTTAGCGAGACATAAATCATGTTGCACTGAGTGTCTTCCTTCTTTACCCATACCATTCTGTTTTTGCGAGTGGTGTTAGTCCTGATGTTGGGACATTTCTTCACTGGCATTGTTTTTCCTGAGAATGAAGCTCTTTATGACTTGAGTTTCTTGCAGAATGGTCTGATGTGGCCTGGTTTTGAGCAGTGATGACAGATGTAGGTACGCTTTCTTCGCTTGATTTCGTTCATAGAGACAGATCCTTCGGAAGATTTGTCACCTTCTTTGACAAATACTGGACCCTCAAAACCTATCCCATGTCTGACCATGGTCCCAATAGACAGGATTTCATCAAATTTGGTTGATCCAGTGTTGAGTTTCTTGAGTGTCATCATGGCAGCAGAGAGATCGCCTCTGGTTCTATCCAGTTCTTCTTCTCGTTTGGTCAATAGAGCTTCTAGTCGCAACACCAAGAATTGTTGTTCCTTGTCTGCTCGTGTCAGTCTCTCATTTTCCTTAGAGAGAACTTTGACCTTCTGAAGTAGTTGGCACCAATTTTCATACTGCTCTTCGTAAGTTGTAGCAAACTCTTCATCGCCTTAAGTTGTGGTGACAGAGTTGAGACACATAATGTTACTCAGATTGTCAGTGTCATCCCAGACGATACAGGCATTCATCGCAGCAACCACTTCGGTTTCTTTTGGTTCCTCATCATCATCTCCATCACTCATGGCGATTAAATTTAATCTTCCTTATAGTATTGGTACACTCATACCTATAATGTCCAAATCCTCTGCACTCATGACGCTAAACATTGTCCAGATCCTTGGCACTATTTTGATTCCTTGGTTTAGATTTCGCATCCGTAGGTGTTAAATACCTTCTTTGAAACCTATTGGAAGATTGTCCCAAAGGTTGGGGAGTGCTGGGTTCAGATGCGGACTTGAAATGCCTGTTTAGGGGTTTTCTTGAGATGCTTTTTTTTCTTCAGGAAATCACCAAATTTTCTAGTGATGAAAGCGATGCCATCCGCATCTAAATTTGCATACTTGGCCTCGTGTGCTATGGAAGCAAGGTCAAAGTCTTCGTCTTCAGAATCTGTGGTAGAAATTAGGGCAATGCTCCTTCCTTTTGGCTGCTTAATATTCTGTTCCATCTCATAAGTTTTTAGTGAGCCAATGAGTTCATCAAATCTCATGACAGAAATGTCTTTGGCTTCTTCAATGGCAGTGATTTTCGTATGGAATTTTTCGTTACTGATCGCAGGAATTTGCTGACAAGCCTTTCATTTGAAATGGGAGATCCCAGAGATTGACATTCATTTGAAATGTCAAGAAGCTTTGCACTGTAGCTGTCAATGGTTTCATTTTCCTCCATTCTTAGCACTTCAAATTGTGTCGCTAGCATTCTTAGTTTGGTTCTTTGGACTCCTCTGGATCCTTCACAGAAAAGTTGAAGTGTTTCCCATGCTTCTTTGGCCATTTGTAGGTTTGAGATGGTTCTGAATAAGGACACATCCACAAAGTTGTAGATGGCATTCAAGGCTTTGGTATTGGTATTTGAAGTAGCAAGTTCTTCTGTAGTCCAATCAACCTCGTTTTTCAAAATGATGTCACCGTCTAGATCATCTCTCCTGGGAGCCTCCCATACAGTTAGAATTGCACGCCAGGATCTTTCGTCCATCGTCTTAATATATGCACGCATCCTGATTTTCCAAATTGCATAGTTTGTTCCATCCAACACAGGAGGTCGGATTACAACGTTCATTGCGTTATCCATTGTTGTCCTTCAAAGTCCGCAGGATTCTCACTTAGTAGAGTCAAGTGATAGCTCTTGATACCAATTGAATGTTTTGAAGGGCTTCAATAACTTTTAAGAACGTTGATGTTTGCAATTATGTTGAAACATTCTTACTAACATATGTGCAAAAAGACAGATCGACAATAATTTTGCCTGTGAGTTAAAACAACTCACAGAACGCGACCGTAGGCCAAAAGTATATTACTAGAAATATTTTCAGATCCAACTAAAGGATTCTAGTAACATTACAAAAAGATAAAAAGAAACTACTCCTAAAGTCTTCTCATTCAAACAGGTATGAACTCAAAGAATAAAATGTGAAACGGAGCAGGAATGATGTAGCAGTGTTTCTGTTTTTCTCTTGCTTGTCTTCGTAGTTTCTCCAAAAGAAAACGCCAAGTACTTATAGCACAACTTACTTGAAAGAGTCCTTGTTCCACATAACAAGGTCTTGATAATTATCTCTTAAGATATTTAAGAGATAAGGACTCCTATGTCTACTAACATTTTAACCAACACTAGAGTCCTAGATAGACAAATATACTAAAATTAAATAATTAAATCAATAGGATTAAACCACCGTGAACCATAATCCTATAAAGGTTGAAGGAAATGGTTCGTGGTTTGGAGGAGAAAATTGAGGAAAAGGTTAAGGTCTTTGAGAAAGTGAAGGCCGAGAACGGTGTACTATTTTCTGAGAAGGCGGAGTTGGAAAGTCGTTGTGAGTTGCTGAAGAATGAAATTAGGTCTTTGGAGAATATGATAAGTGAGGCGCAGAGAGAGTTTGATTTGGTGAATGGTAAAGTCGGAAAGGCGGATGCGAACGCTGGTGTGGTGCTGAGTATGTTGAAGGGCACTGCAGCCTTTTGCACTGATGTGGGGGCGGGTGAGTTGGTTGGTAATGGTGAAGAGACGGAGGCGTATGCGGCTGAGCTGGAGATGATAAAGGATGCTTTCAAGAATAAAGAGAATAAGATTGAGAACATGAAGAGGCAGATGGAGGTGCTTCAGGGTTGTGTTGAGGATGCGCGCAAGAAGAAGAGCTTTTGGACGGTTTTGTCCTCGGCGTCCACTCTGTTGGCTGCAGTTTCGCTTGCGTATGTTGCTCGAGGGCATTGATGGGATTTTGGAGAGATAGATAAATTTTTGGTGCTAACTACAGGTTGATTAGTTTTTGTTATTATCATCACGTTGTGTCTGCTCGATGTAATTTTCTTTTTGTTTCTTGTTTTTAATGAAATTGTCTAATTCATACAAACTCTTGTAGTGAATGCTGCTGCTTTACTTGAGTAGTATTTCTTTGTACCACTCAAGCTCTCAAATGGGAATGCTTTCAATTTTATGAACTTTGCAATGAACACATTTTGCAATTATAAAAAAAGAACAAATGTTAATGTTCGAATTTTTTTGAATAAATGTGTAATGTTCGATTTTTTGTTAGAACAAAATTTTTTTGATTAAAAAACAAATTGTTCGGAACAAATTTTCGAACTTGAAATCCATGTTCGAAAATTTGGTTCGAACATCTTTTTTTTTCTTCCCACAAACAAACTGTATTCTGTCAATTTTTTTAAAAGAAATTATGATGTAGGCGAGTTTTTTTCTGAACATACTATTTATATTCATCATAACCAGTTCGAACACAACCCCAATAATGAACCATACTATACAATTTTATGACAAAAAAGTGTTTAAAAAAATGCACAAATGTAATGTGAATATTGTAACACTGAAAATTGTGAAAAAAAACTTGCATCATTCATCATGTTTATACTAATCATCCTCTATTATTGAGTTTTATTTTGAGATAAATTTTGAAATTGGTATTGAAAGATTTTTAGGAGGAAGAAGATATTTTTTCTTTTAATTTTTGAATCAACTTTATTAGATGATTATTTTGTCTTTCCAAACATGTCTACTTTTAACAAAAATGATGGGTGTTTTGTCTTTCCAAACATGCCTATTTTTAACAAAAATAACGGGTGTTCTCATTGATTTGAAGTGAGATCTTCTTATTCTTTTTAGAGAAAAGTTTTATTTTCTCTCAAGCATTAATCAATTTGACACTTTGCCTAAATTATGCGTGTTTTATACTGAATCTTCTTAAGTTATTTGTCCGCGAAAATTATTGGCAAAAATTATTTACGGCGAATTTTTTATGCACAAAGGCAAAATCTTCATTTCATATATATCTCTTCTTCAAATTATGTTGGAATATTGTGCATGAAATGACGATTTTGCCTTCAGTTTTTTATGCACAAAGACAAAATCTTCTTTTTATATGACTCTTCTTCAAAATATGTTGGAATATTGTGTATGGAATGACGATTTTGTCTTCACTTGTGTAAAAAAATCGCCTCGAAAAATTTACAGCAATAATTTTCAATAAAAAAATGACAAAATGTCAAATAAAAAAAAAACAAAAACAAAAAAGTTTTCTCTTCTTTTCATTTGTTCAGAGCGCTGCATATCGTTCCCCGCCCTAGACCCATCTCTCATTCTCTCAGTACTGCGCCATCGCCGCCGCCGCTTCAGCTTGGTATGTTCAGTATCCTTTCTTTATTTTTCCTTTTTTTTTTATATCTCCATCTTACGCTGACCTTTTCTATTGAAATGTCTGCTCATGCCTTTTTCCTTATTTTCACACCCTTGTTTTAACAGATGAGGACTTTGTAATAATATGTTCTATCTCGGCCCAATAAATTGCATTATTTATCGGTGTAGAAAACCTATTTTCTCTACGTTTCCATGGTGTTACGGATTTGTCAGCTGAAATTATTTCTGATAAAATGTAATTTTCAAAGGATTAATCGATTAAGTTTGCCCCAATTCTTATAAAGAGATGATGTTATTGATTAGTGGAAGGACATCTGATTTTTTTTTTTTTTACAAACTGAAATTACCCTGGCTCAAGTAAAAGCAATTATTTGCTGTAAAATTTTTTTTATCCAGTTTATGGTGAATGGCATGCTTGTTGATTGTTATTTTCTTGGCTTGTTCTAGTTTGTCCTTTGGATTTTTGCAATTCAAATCTACACTCAGATAATCCATAACCGTGCAATTAACTGTTTGATTATGCTGTATCTGGAGAAAAGTACAACCTTGAAAATATTTACTTAATTAAACAAAATCTATTTTAGCTTCCGACGTGGCATGAGTTCAACACTAGAGAAAACTTTTATTAGATTTGCAATTGTATATTGTTAACTGTGTACAAATGATGGAAAATAGTACTTGGATTTAAAAACCGCCACTTAGAAAAATAGTGAGTGTAGAGTTTTTATAAGAACTCAAAATGTCTAGCTGCTACTTCGTTGTCGTAAAAAATATATATATATATATATATATATATATATATATATATATATATATATATATATATATATATATATATATATATATGTTGTAATTTCAAATGAACTCAGGGATATTTTTCTTACAAGAACATCTTGATTCTGAATTTTCTGTGATGGTGAACTCTGGAAACTAAATGATGACTTTGCTAAACCTTTTTAGATGTTTTGTTGACTACTTGATTATTAACCAGCATTGTATGCCTCTGTTCACTTCTACAAACATTGATATTGTTAGCAGTACTAAATGTGCAATGACTAGCTTCTAAATTGCTCATTTAGTCCTCTGTGCTTAAGCCAACTATCTGAGATTTAGCCTAATAACAAAAAGACCCCTATTATTTTCCAACTACGGCATTTAATTTTCTTTTACTATTTGCTATATTTGTTAGATAATTACAAACCCTACGGAGTTCTTTGTAATTTTGAAAGATAACTGGAGTTTTTTGTTTTTTTGGTAATTAAGCTAAATGTCAGGGGTAGTAGTTTTTGTAATTATCCCATACCTTTTTACAATTGAACCCAGCCCAAAAAGGGCGTTCATTCAAGCAACACCCATCATGAAACCCATTAATTTCAGATAAAACCCCCATAATAATAAAGGTACAGTATCAATCTTATCTTATGATGGAATTTTTATTTTTTTAAAAATAAGTTGGGGAGTGATTGGAAAGTATAAGATAAATCTCAAATAATTTGAGAGGTCCAAAGTTTGAACTCTTGTCAACACCATTATAAAGGGTTAGTGATATCGCTTGAGTTAGAAGCTTGTTTGACAATTAAATCACACAAAACTGTCACAAAATTTTGTTAAAGTAATACGAAATATAATTATATATACCACACATAATAATTATCATAAAACATAGTTAATTGAGTATATTATTCCATCAATGGTATTAATTAATGGGTTATTAAATTATCGAGGTTTAAGTGTATGTGAATACTGAAATGTGTAATTTTGGAAATTTCTATATTCACTCCTTTTCATTTTGGGAAAAAAACTTATTTAGGAAATTTTCATCTTGTAAATATATCCAATCAAATTGGAACTCTTTTACTGCAATTTAAAAATTAATTAAATATTATTACCAGCCGTTAGATGCTATCAATTATGTCCGTCCATTCACTCACTCAAACAGTTGTCTTGCATTGTGTCTCTTCCTATTAGGGTTTAAGAGAGCAGTGGGAACCTTTCGCAGAGTTGTACTCGTTCAATCACCCAGTTGTACCTTCAACAACAACCAAAAAAATCGTTTCAAAATGGACAAAAGCATGCTCGGAGATTTGGATGCTCTTCCGGAAGAAGATAAGCAGCGAATGTCGGCCATGATCGACCAGCTCCAAATCCGTGACAGGTCTGTCTTTGCCGTGCTTTTTAGTTTACCCTTTTTTTTAAGAGGCTGATTTAGATGGACACCATAATCGAGTTTCCCTGGCGTTAGTTGATTTTAAGAAATGATTTATCTTATTGTGTGTATACCAACCTTATCTAATTTGCGGGGCTGAGAGATGGATTGTTTCTGTTATATCCTTATAGCAACATGCAGGTAATTTGGAGTAAGACATTTTGTTGGTTTGTTTATTTGCTCTCTCTCTCGACCATTGTCATTAAATGGTTCACGTATTATTTTTGTTGAACTCCAGTCGACTCTAATTTTGTAATTTATCTGGGCTTGTATTATTTGGGTCGTGCCTTGTCATTAAGGTTCACTATAATTTTTATCACTTGACTTAGGAATATGAGACCCTGGGAATGGTTTTAAGCATACTCAAGTCAAGAATATTTGTTTTAGACTTTCTTTTATCTATGTGGAGCTTCCTGTCCTTTAATTGCATGTTATTTTAATGGAGAATGTTGCCTGTAGGTTTGGCATGCTTATGTATCTTAGTGCTTTTATGGGGGTCAAATCAATTAAAATGGAGATATATATTATAACTCAAATGT
Source organism: Phtheirospermum japonicum (assembly GCA_014905375.1). Lineage (NCBI taxonomy): Eukaryota > Viridiplantae > Streptophyta > Magnoliopsida > Lamiales > Orobanchaceae > Phtheirospermum > Phtheirospermum japonicum. The sequence goes on from BMAC01000584.1 coordinate 264,030, forward strand.
TGAATATATCTTAGTCCTGTATATTAGTGTTTAGGGATATATCATACATTATTGGATAATCAAATGTTGAAGTGCTTATGTTATAGCCCTTATGGGTGATGTTTTACGCTATCATCTACTTTATTTGGGTTATTCTCTCTGTGGAAGGGAGATTATTTACTGCTAATAAAATGTATGAACCACTCGTGCAAATTATATAAGTCATTCGTGTAAATTGGATAATTGACATTCTTGTTTGAATTAATAAATAATCTTTCTGCCCTCCTTTTCATTAGATTGTATTTGGACCAAAGGGTTTCAAATCCATTGGACTTGTTTAGTGTGTGTGTCTGTTTTTACTGAACTACCAATATCCAACTCCTCTTTTCTTTAGAATTATCATTTATTGATTTAGCAGAATAGAGCAGCCAGTTGATGGATGAGAATGACACACAGTTGGGTTATGAGGGAAATAATATAATTTTTTTCTCTCTCTTTTTTTTTTTTTCTTTTTTTTCTGCAGTTTTTCCGATTTGTGTTTCTCCTGAAAATACTCCATC
>BMAC01000584.1:284346-300786 GCA_014905375.1 Phtheirospermum japonicum
CAACAAATGGACCACAAATCATGTCGTATTTGTTAGTGCGATACGTAGTATCATGCACCAACAAATCACCAAATAATTCGTAATCCTGCCGCATACGACCATCTCTCCAAAAACAACTACACAGCCTAGATTCACTATCCACCTCGAAATCGAAAAAAAAGTCCTTCTCGTTAGCTTGCCTATTTTTAAAATTTTGAATTAATGTGTTGGAATCAGTATCAAATATATTAGATTTACTTAAAGCATTATATGCATCTCTGGTGCTAAAACCTAAAAAAGGTGAACCACCAGACTGGTTTTTTAAAACACGTACACCATCGGCCACACCAACACCACTTTTTTTAACTCTTTGAGGTAAGCAAGTTGAGTCGGACAAATTTGCCTATGGGATGGAAGAAGATGACTTGAAGTAGGTGGACATAATGTATGGTTGTGCTCATTTTTATGAGCAGTAACAACCCACAAACCACTACGATCAATATCAAACCGAATGAAAGAAGGACAGCCTGTTCTCACATCTAATTTCGCATAAGACCTACTTTTTTTTTAAACTTGTTTCTGACCAGCCTTAGAACAAAGAAACATTTTCATCGAAATTGAGCCATCAAACCTCTTCCTATCCTTACCTTTCCTAACACTAAACCCAACCCTAAATGCATGATCATTATACAAATTATAAGCCTCGTCAACAGAATTCACAATAATGCCAACCAAATCATCATCACGCATTGCTCTCTCAACTGACTGACTATCACCAACAATAGAATTCACTACATAAGACAAAAAAATAAAACAAACCAAAAATATGTGATTAATACAAATATTAATCACATTCAACATTCAGATATCATCACATTCAACATTCAGATATCATCACATTCTACTTTCAGATATCATCACATACAGACTGACATATCATCACATTCTACTTACAGATATCACCACATTCTACATTCAGATAGCATCACATTCAACATTCAGATATCATCACATTCTACTTTCAGATATCATCACATACAAAATGACATATCATCACATTCTACTTTTAGATATCATCACATACAAACTGGCATATCATTACACTCTACTTTTCAGATATCATCACATTCTACTTTCAGATATCATCACATACAGACCCACAAAACATCACACATTCCCTTCCATGAATCATAAAAGGAGAAATCATATACCTGTAATAGAACTAATTTCAATAGTGTTCGAACTCACACCATTCCCAGAAACTGGAATATTTGCAGTAGAAACGCAAATCGGAAGAGCTACTGCAACAAAAATAAGAAGAAATCAATGAGGATTACGTTGAAAAATAAGAAAACCTAATATAATACAAAAATAAATCAACTTCCAAAATCACTTACCCTCATACCGATTCACGTCCATTGGAACATCTACCAGATTCAAGGCCATCGGAATTGAAGGTTCTCTGTTATTTTCAAGACCAATGAAAATCAAAGAAAAACTCTTAGGGATTTGCTGTTAAATCTGATTGAGATCGTCGTGGATTCTAAAATCAATGATGATTACGTTGCTGTTGAATCCGCTGTGGATCACCGTTAACGGATTGTTATTCGGACGAAATCGATAGAAATATTTGGCGATGAAAAAGCGATGAAGTTTGGGGATCGTATGAGGTTTTTGGAAAAATCTCTTCTGGGAAAACAACAGTTCAGAAAAAAAATGAAAAAGCGCGTAAGGTTTTAGGGATTGCATTTTATATATGAGAAATAGGTGCACCTTGCAAGGTGCACCCGTGACCACCTAATAAATTGCCTCAAGTGATGAAAATATAGGGACAAACAATTACATATTACACGTCACAGTATTTTGATATCAAATAAATAATAAATTTTTGTCGAATGTAATATATATTTCACACTTAAAAAAACTATATATTATAAAATCTTATTTTGTAAAAGACATCTATCATCTGTTTATTCATAATAATAGGCGGACTAATATTTTCAAAGTTCAAGTCCGACTTAATAAGAGTGTTGCCCTAAATATAATTGCAGTCTTTTTTGACTTGAAAGTATTTATGTGGTCTCCAATATAAATATTTGAGTGACACGAGATCGAGCAAATAATACTAATATGAACAAAGTCATAAATCTGAACAACTAATTTTTAATTTTAAATTGTTTTTAAGGGTCCAATAATAGTACACTTTATACTATTTTTTGTAATATTATTGTTTATATATAAATATTATAAATAATTCAAACACAAATAAATCTCCCATATATATTAATGCAAAATCATTCTTTTCTATGTGTCTGTTTTTCAAACTTCGTTAGCTTCGGGAAAAATTATGGTGATTCTATGTCACCAAACATATTATCTACCTAACTTAATATTTTCCTTTTATATACTTTTTACCTAATTTAATATTTTCTATTATTATATTTTCCTAATTTATTATATATGTTCCATTGAAACTAGTATTGTACCCGTGCATTGCACAGTAAGTTTTTATTTTATTCTTATTTGAAATAAAAGTAATTGGGCTTGAATGAAGTAAAATATTTAATTAAGTTATTGTACTTGTTAATAGTTAAATTATGGTGACTCTTGATATAGCAACGTACAATTTACCATGACTAAAAACTGGCTTCTTCAGAAAAAGTGGAACTTGAGAGTGCTTGTCCTCGACTTTAGTTAATCGTCATAGCGTATGACAGGATCACAGGAAATTTTTGTCATTGCAACTTGAAAGGCAACCTCGAATTAGATGGCATGACAGTCATTTTAGGGATCAACACCAACTCACCTGCATTGCTTCCTTGAAAAATTTTAGCCTGTACAACATGATTACCAAGTTTTGTAACAACCAACCTTGCTCCATTACACAACTCAAGTGAGTGATCGATATTTCTCAACAACAATACTGGAGTTTCAATTTTCAGTTTGAGCTCATGGTTCGCCAATCCAAAATATTCGATGGTGTTTAAAAACTCAAATGAGTGGACGTCCTTCAATATGTCAATGTTTGAATCAGATTTGCACACACTATTAGAGCTTATATATACTTTACATTCTCCATCATTCAGTGACGTCACATATTTATTAATCAAATTTACGACATCAAGTGTTGGAGCAAGAATATCACGCCCCTCTAAATAAGCAGATTATTCAGTAGTTTTTCCAAAGTGTGGATATGTGTTGCCATAATTGACGCAATATGGTCACCAACGTCTTTTAATAATAAATCATCTGGGATTTCAATTTGAACTACACCATCATTTGGTCTCCAACTGTTCCATATCCTAAATTATTATCCAGTCGATAAACTTTTTTAGTTCAACACATTTGGGATCTAAACTGAGATTTTACAGCCTCATGTTCTTGATCAGCCTCAAAACTGTGCAATAAGTCCACAAATATGAAGAATTGATCATCGTGTGAACTATGTCTGATCTAGTGCTTTTTGGAATAACCAGCAAAACTTGAGAAAAATCTTTACCAAGAACTAATGTTTTGCCTCCAAATGAAAGTTTCAAGTTAGAATAATTTATGATCTCATCCCATCTTTCAATGTTTTGTCAAGAGTTTTGAAATAATGCTTATGCTTCATCGGAGCTTCATCCCAAATAATGAGCTGCGTAGACTCCATTAATTCTGCAAGTGGAGTTCCAGTAAAGATCGAACATGATGAATCTTGGTGGAGATTAAAATGAAGCTGTGCCGCTAGATGCTACATTCAAAATAATTCAACTATTAAATCTAATGGCTGCAGAAAGCGTCCTCCAAACAAATATTTTACTGATCCTTCTGTATCTATAGATGAAAAAGAAACCATCCTTGTTTGAATGTACCGTATCCATGACTTTATCATAAATGTGGTGTTGATCAACGTTCAAATTATCAGCCCATTTACCATGTTCTTCAATGAGTGTCTCACTATCATACTCCAGTTCTTCACTAATAAATCTATTTTAATACATACTGGAATCGGCGACCTTTGAAATTGGAATGGGAGGAAAATCCTTCAACTCTTCCCATACTCTGCAATAAATTGTCAATTTTGAGCAAAGAAAGGTTATGAATTTAAGCATCACTCATTTGTAAACCCGAAAAAAGAAAAAATACATTAAGAATGACATTGAAAATATTGGTAATAAAAATTAAAAATAATTTATGGAGAATAAAACCAAAAGTCAATAATTGCTACCTTTTGATTTCTCAACTTTCGCTGATTTTAAGAATGTCATCTGACAAATATTCCTAACTTTTCTCCTAGATTTTTTTGGAATGTGCTAAAGCATTTTATGCAAGCAAGGTTGCGAATAAAGAACTCATGAAATGTGTTGATCCCCAATTACATTGAGTAAGCACCTAACATAATATTTATCACCAGATCCTGGTGGAACATAGTAGATTCGTACTAATGAGAACAAATCCACCTATTCAGGTTTACATTCTTTTGTTGTTGAGTTCCAAACAAACTTTTGAGGAAACTCAACATAAGTAAAACTCCTTGCTTCCGGATATTTGTTATGCGCCTCGAACCAGCCTAAAAAAATGTTATGATGTGTTGATTTGTGTTTCATTAACTCGTCAAGCTGATCATTATCATTATATAATACATTATACTCTCATAGAAGATGAAAACTCAATCTCATGATATGTGAAGTTTTATACATGATTTCATAACCTAACATTCTCTATACCGCTTCGCAGGGAGAAATGTAACGACAATCATAATACATGTTGATCTCATCAATCTTTTTCTCCTCTGAATCCCCTTCCTTGTTCTGATAGAACATTGTGGTGGCCTTATCGTTACCTTTGGTGACATATTTGAACAAATACTTGATAAACCAAGATTGGTTACACCATTCAGTATTCAAATAAGCTCCATACTTTAGCAATAGATAATGATTATGTGGAACGACCCATCGGTTACCTAACTGAACACCATTCTTTGTAATGGTTCTTCCAGTATTTCTACATCAATATACTGGGTAACCATCATTATCGATAGTAGTGGTATCAATAAACCTCTTTGTTATTATCATAAATAACTTAATATTACAACTATAAAATTAAATAAACATGTTTTATATGTATAACTGAATTGCCAAATTAATATGGAAATTTGACTTAGTATCGAAATTAATGTTCATAAAAACACACCATCATTAAGGTTTATCTTTTTGGTCTTTCTTCTTTGTGACGGTATGAGAAATGATTTAGCACTCTCTAAATCTATTACATGTGTTGTTGTCATTATTCTATTATATGAATAAGATGGGAAGCATTTTCACCAACCAAACTAAAATGGGATGGCGGACCTATAATGTTTTCGACTTGTAGTGTGAATAAATTTATAATTATTAATTTGCTCGAAATATAAAACTTAGGTAGTTAATTCATGTATTAAAAGATATTAACGATAACTGAAATTTGTAAAAAATTAAACTATTTATAATTGAAAAGGCAATATGCTATTTATGTCACGCCCAAAAAAAAAAAAAAACTAAACACAAGTGCACACATAATTTACATAGATAAGTCTTGTTTAAAGTACAAATGAAAGTTACCAACGATGACTCAAAGACATTATGTACAAAGCTTGGAGCACTTATTTAATATACAACTCCTGAGTTATAATCAAACATTTTTACCAACCACACAAAGTACAAGAAGTTGATACAAGGAGCCTTAGACGACAAATTAACTTTCACCTTGAAACTCAAAGTCAGGATCGTTCGCCCTAGCGTTGACATCTGGAGAGTTTGGTCTTGACAAAAGAGAGCGTGAGCTAACAGAGCTCAGTGAGCAAAAAAAATAAATAGTAAAAAAAAAATTTAATTTTATTTTAAAATATAGAATTTTCGTGTATGCATCAATAAACAAAAAAAAAAAAATTGATGTTACCAAGACAATTTTCAATTAGTGAAGTTTAAAAAAATAGGTCTATAATAATAACAATTTTTCTTAAAATAAATAATCAATACAAACAGTTAACAGTGGAACAGACAGGAAAAACTGTATCATTCTCAAACGGTCACCCATAATAATGATGAAAATTTGAATGTTGAAATTAAACAATTTCAAGTTGCTCAGTGGGTATCCGCTCAACAAGTAGCATGGAGAATTTTTGAATTTGGCATGAATGAAATATGTCCAACAATTATTAACTTGCCACACCAACAATGTGGTACTTATTGGATAAATTAAAATTTTAAAACGTGGTCGAAGAGAAAAGAGTACAACACTACCCCCTGAAAACTCTCACTATAAATCTTTTATTTGACTTTTATGGCAATCTTTTAAATGATGATGTTAGAATGGCTTCGTGAATAAGTCAGCTAGATTACCACCTGAGCGAGTTCTTTGGATATCAAATTCGCCACTCTTTTAGAGATCATGTTTGTGGAAGAACTTTGAGAGAAATATGTGATTAACATGAATTTGTCTTCATTTTTGTTAGTATTTCAGTTAGTTTTTGTTATTAATATTGGTATAAGTTGGATAGATTAAGCATATTTTTGTATTTTTTGTATCTCTAGCTTATTTTACTGTATTTTGATCGTTATTGATGCAAATAAGTGATTATTCTCTGTTTTCCCCATACAACTAAGTAACCGAAAGAGCAAAACACTGAATAGATGAAGCTTGCAAACCGTTGCGAGAACCGAGAGACAAAAATGAGCGATTCGGCGAAGAAGTAGCAGACTTATTATTGAATGAGCTGCAAAGAAGAGGCTATCGATCGACGAAGGCGTCGACGCGACGTCGACGCACTGGATCCGCATGCGTCGATCGACCACCATGTCAACGATCTCACTGACAAAATCTCTATTTGCGTCGATTCTTTCCCATCGATCAACTACTTAGTCGACAAAGCTCTCTATCCACGTCGATCCATACTCCGTCGGTCGATGCACATGGCCGACGCAATTCTGGAAGCCATTGACGCAATTCCCATCGATCGACGCACGCGACGCCAAACCATAATCGGGATTTTTATGGAAATTTTCTTATTCTAACTCTTGGAAAACCTATTTATACCCTTTAATACTTCATTTAGGGTGCGTTCTAACACCTTCCTAAGGTCCTGAGACGCAGAGAGAGCCCGTTTCCACCCTCCGTTACGTAGATACAAGATCGAGATTGATGAGCCAAGTTTACAAGTTCTCAAGCTCCATTTCTTCGTTTGTGATTCGTTCTTCGATCGAGATGTACTTTCTTTTCTCCATAATAGATGGAGATTTACTTTTTTCTTGATAATAATAAGTTCTCTAAACCTTTTATTGCTTTCTAGATTATTTCTTAGTTAATTATAGATTTTAGATAATTTGTTCTTTGTTTTTGGATCTTGAGTTATTGATGCTTGATACCTTGGATTCCATAATTAATATAGTTCGTAATCTTTCATCTTTCGATTTCGTTTCGTTTATTCATGCTTGGTAATTGGAGTAGTATTTTATTCATGTTATTTAATTGTTCTTCAATTTCTAAAACCCTAGTTCTTAGTAGTATAATTTAATTAGTTTAAGTAATCAGTTTTTCATTAATTGCTCTTGCTTTTTAATTCGTAGTTTATAAATTCAAAAGTCCCAATTATGCATGTTCTTGTGTGATATTGTGATTAAACAAACATCCAAAATTTCGATTGTCAGCTCCTCGAGAGATTCGACTCGAGTCAACTTACCAACATACGAGTGACCTCGTTCTCTTGTAAGAAAACTTAACGTTTGACAAACATATTCATAAAAGTAGGTACGGAAAGTTCGATTCAAAATCTTGGCACCGTTGCCGGGGAATTGGCAAAGGTTTTGAAGATGTTTGTTCGTATTACTTTTTGTTTATCCGCCTAAATGTATAATTTTTTTTGGTTTGAAACTTGATGCGTTTAACAGCATCAAACGAGTAGGGAGACCGAGAAAACCCTTTCTTTCTTCCGACGGGAATCCATCTGAAGTAATCCCAGCCACCATGTCAAACAATCCACTTAATGGAGGCCGAGGAACCGGAGGAAGAGGAGGAAGAATAAATGGTGGCCGAGGGAGAGGAAACGATAACTGCACCCCCTCGTGATCCACCATATGGCATGCCACTAGACGATGACCTACACGTGGGAGACCAACAGAACGACATTCGGGATGAAGACCCGCCAATTTTTGATCCTATTGAAAACCAAGAGAACAAAAAGGAGCAAAAATAGGAGAACAACCAAGGCGTGGACCAGGGAGGACTCTAGATCCTCAATGATGAAAACAACAGGGTGCCTCAGCCCCATAATAATCGGCAAATCTTGATGTCAAGAAATTCTATCAACCCACCACCACAGCACTTCTGGAACCGAGGAGAATCCTGAGCCTACAATGCTTGGGGAAATCAAGAGTTTGGGCACAACCAAGTTGGTATCGGCAGGCCCCAGCCCCAAAACAACCAACTGAATATTGGAAATCAGAACTGGGGGCGAGAACCACAGCGTTTCCGAAATAGAGGAGAAGGGCGACAATACCATGCTTAGCAGAACGAAAAATGCCCAGAACAATGCATTTGAGGATGAGAATAAAAAATATTATGAGGATGATTAATATTACGAGAATCGGGAAGACTATGAAGGACATGCAAATTTTGATGGGGGACGAGCCCCTCGATATCCGAACGTATGCCAACAAGGCGACCTTGTGTGCCTAATATCGGTCCATACAACTCAGCCATAGTCTTAGATCCTGCGGCCCGAGACTACGATTTGAAATCCAATGATGTTATCCAGCTACCCATTTTCTACGGCATGCCTAACGAAGACCCGCTCGACTTCATTCACGAATTTTACATAGCAGTGTACGGAATGCCAGCTCGCGAACTAAATGAAGGGCAGCTTAGAATGAGGTACTTCCTGAGCAGTCTGAAGGAAAAAGTGAACCAGTGGCTTCTATGATCGAAACCTAACTCCCTAAACCATTGGGATATGGTTCACAAGAAATTTATGGGCAGGTTTTACTCGACCCAAATGACAGAGAAATTGAGGAGAGAAATTACCAACTTTGAGAAATATGACGGTGAATTGTCCACGAGGCGTGTGGACGCTATAAGGGGATCCTCCAAGCTTTCCCGCATCATTACAATAGTCCCGAAATGGTCAACAACTATTTTCATGAGGGTTTTTTGTCGACCTATAAGCAACAAGTGGAAGCAAAATCCGGTGATTTCGCAGACTTAATCGCAGAAGAAGCATGAGATCTATTTGAACTAATGAGTGAGAAGTCACAGTAGACGATCACCCGGCCTAGGAAGATCAAAGTGTATGAAGTGTCAAATTCCCAAGAGAATAATGATAAGATTGAGAAATTCACAAAGCCAGTCGCCTTATTGACCAGCATGATAAAGCGAGAGGAGGAACCTTCACAACCTTCACACGAGACGTGTAGGATTTGTGGAGCATTTGGACATGGATAAAATGCATGTAAGGTGATGTTTGATGATGATGAGGGTGAAGAGGTGAACATCGTACAAAACTTTCAGCAAAACAACAATTCGGGCCAGAAGTTCACCAAGAACTACGATCCCTTATCAAACTCATACAATCCCGGATTCTGCGATCATTCGAATTTAAAGTGTGGCCCAGGGAACCTTAACTATGTGCCAATGCCCAAGCAAATGGATCCTTAATACCTAGCGACGCCCCCACCAAACAAATACCCTACGAAGGGCAGGCACCCAATCTAGTTCAACTAGCCGATCAGTTATTGGTTTAGCAGCAAAATCAAGTGACTGAGACAATTCGTAATCGAGACGGGCCCGCGTAATTGACTGTCTAGGTCAATAAGCAAGGAGCACAGTTAGATGACCATTCTAAAATGTTGAAAATTTTGGAGGTAATGGTGGGTCAAATAGCAGCCTCCATGGCAAAAATGGCAAACGAGAAAGGGAAACTTCCATGTCAAACAGAGCAGGCCTTAGTTGTTCATGTTCTTCGTAGTGGGAAGAAGATTGACAATGGTGTTGTCGTGCAAGAGGAGGAAAGAGAAGCGGTGCCATCACAAAAGGCCGACACAACCAAACTGGTGGATCAGATCCATAAATCGCCGAATCCCAATATTCCGGGATCCATTAAGGGGACAATTCCAAAACAAGCCCCTTCTAAAATGACAGTTGATGATCCTAGTCTATCCTTTGAGTCACATCCAGCACAGAAAATGCCCCCGATTACCGATTGTGTCTTGTTCCCTAGTCGCCTACGTCCTGCCAAGGAGAATAAAAATTTCATGGAGCTTTATAATTTGCTGAAGAATGTGAATATTAACCTTCCTCTTTTGGATGTGATCAAAACAATGCCAACATATGTGAAGTTTCTCAAGGAGCTTGCTTCGAGAGAGAGGCGTTTGGCCACAAACCAGCGCGTGGAGTTGACTAAAGAGGTTAAAAAATCCCGAGAGTATTTTTAATCAATATTTCACTTCGAAATGGGCAGACAGTGCGAGGAATGCTTGATCTGGCGCCGGTATTAATTTGTTGCCGTATTTTCTCTATAAGCAATTTGATCTTGGACCCTTAAAGCCGACCACCATCTATCTCCAATTGAAGGATCGGTCAATCAGGCACCCATTGGGTATTGTTGAGGATGTTTTAGTGCAAGTTGGAAAATTTGTAATCCAGGTTGATTTTGTGATTTTGAACATTGGTGAAGTGACCAATGTAAGCAAGGAACATACCATTTTGTTGGGTCGTCTGTTTATGTCTACTTCTCATGCAGTGATAGATGTGAATAAGGGTAGGATGACTATGTGAGTTCTTGGCGAATCGGTAACATTTTCATTAAAAGATATCAATAATATTCATTCTTCATTCATGCGAGAGGAGTGTTTGTTTGTTGATCCGACTAAGTCTTGCATCCATGAGCTTAAAATCATTACTGTTTTGGATGAGTTAGACGTCGAGGACGACGAAGATTTTCTGAGTGGGGAGGAAGTAGCTGATTTACTTGGGATTGATTTTCATGAATTAAAGTTGGCTTCGATGAAATTGATGTTGAATCTTTCAAAATCTCTAACACACCCGAGCTTTAGCCGAAAGTAGGGTTGAGATCATTACCTAGTCATCTAAAACACATTTCCCTCGAGCCCAACAAAAATTTGATTATGAAATCTCAAGCTCATGAAGTGGTAGAATTAGGAGATCTACCTCACGCTGAAAATTGATCGCTACCACTCTCGTCGAGAAAACAAAGTTAAAAGATGCGCTTCTTGGGCGGCAACCCGAGCTTTTTGTACCCTTTTGCAATTTTTGTGTATTTTTCTCTCTCACTTTTCCTTGTTTTTGTTTTTGTCGTGTATTTCTTTATTTTTCTTTGTGTTTAGAATAGTTGGAGGAATTATCGCTTAAGATCTTTAGACAATCGAGCGAAAAATGAAGCGCATGAGAACAACCATCGATCGATCCAGGGGTCGACGCCCCTGAGCTGCCGGTGTCGACCGACAACATTATCGATGCTCACACTGACACCACTCTCTGTCTGCATCGATTTACTCCACGTCGATCAACGCCCATGTCGACAAAACTCTCTGTCAGCATCGACACGATTCCATTGACCGACGCCCGTCAATGAAAACCCAAAACCGACCCGTTTCATGACTTAAACACGGATATTTACGCCCGTCAGTATTTTTACTACAAACGTCAGATTTTTTTTATACTTTGTGAGTATTATATTTATGCATTCCATATTTTTAGATACCACATATGTCTATTCCCCTAATGCTGAGAATAAAAAGGGACAATTGCCAAATAGACCATAATAAATATTTTTATTAAATACTTCAAGTAAATATACAAATTGTTAAATAGTTCAACCATAAATATACAATTACAATGTTATCCCCTATTAAAACTATTAATATAAAAATATACTAATAATATCAATAACCACCACCACCACCCCACCCCACCCCCTCTGACCACCCCTGTCTGCCCGACCGTTGTCGTTCATATCTAGGGATTTTCTAATCTACTAGTAGAGGAACTATAAAAACTTTTCGATCTTCCGGTGACCACCAACAAAATAATAATAATAATAATAATAATAATAATAATAATAATAATAATAATAATAATAATTTTTTTTTTTAGTTTTGCACCAAAAACTATTTTTGGCTCAAAAACCTAAATTAAGAAATTTCATTATAAAATAAGAGATTTTCAGATATTAAGTCAGAAATTCTTAATTTTTTGGATTTAAAGTAAGAAATTCTATTTCCTTTTCGGGCATAAAGTAAGAAATTTTACTATAATGTAAGTTTTTTTTTTTTTAACTTTTTCAGACATAAAATCGAGTATTCAGAATTCTGTGAATAGTAAGAATTCTATCTGTTATAGGATTCAAATTCTGAATCATTTACTTTTTAATGTAGATGTCAAATTATAACTAAATTTTATATAATAATATATTATTATATTATTATCTTTATATCAAATCACGTCTGAAAAGTAAATGATATTGTATTATAATATTATATTTTGTAGTATTTAATTACTAGTTTAATACTCGTGTATTACCCGGGATTTATTAAATAATAAATATAAAAAATATTTGTGATAATTATAAATTCTTATATAAAATGAAAAATTCAAATGATGTATTCTCAACCCTTACCTTGTACATGTCTAATTTATTTATTTATTAATTATTATAATTATTAAATATTTTTTTATTTTCATCTTTAGATTCAATTCTTAAATTTTTATTTACGTGCTTATAAAAATTCAAAAAAAGTCACATTCTAGACCCGTGCCTAATCTCTATTATTAATTATTATTACGATATTTTGTTTTAATGTATAGATTAATTTCGTTAATAATATTAGTTACATACTTTGAAAAACCAAACGGATGTCATACTCTCAACTCGTGTCGCATTATACCGATGTCTAATCATATTTAATAAATAATAATAATAATAATAATAATAATAATTGTTATTATTAAATAATTTTGTGTTCTTATGTTAGATTGAATTCATTACTAATATTTAGTTACATAAATAGACTATTTCAAATAAATCTTAATTTATCTATATAGAATATTTAAAATTAAAAAATTAAAATTATATTAACTTTTATTATAAAGAGTACTTATTTAATAATTTTCGTAATATTTTTTTATTAAAAATATATCTTATGTATTTTGTCTTTTAATTAAAATAACTAACTTAGATCTGTTCTACTAATTATACATGACTTATTTGTATTGTTATATTAGCAGAATAAAAGAAATATTGAATTAGACAAAATATAATTAAAAATATTAAATTAGACAAAATATAATTAAATAAAAAGATTAAATTAGATGAGATACAATAAAAGGAAACTATTATTAGGAATATACTAGGCTCGAATGAAACCTAAGCAACCGAAATACCATAACTTTTTATTTACCAAATGAAGCATTCAAGCATGCGAAGCAGACACACGCATATTATGAGGGATTTGAAAATGAGTAATATTCATTAAAAATACCAAAAGAATAATACTGAAATTGGTACATACAAATCGTAACATTATTTGTTCTGTTTTCACAATAAATAATTCTTACATACAAGTCAGAACATTACTTGTTCTAATTACAGTAAGACTGGTTTTTACAATTAAGAATTTTGCAAGTTTTTTTTACTGTGAGTCACGAAATTAGTTGTGATATATCAAAAACATTATTTGTTCTAATCACAGTAAGACAGGTTTTCATAATTGAGGATTTTCAAGTTTTTTTTACCCCGAGTCACGAAATTAGTTGTAAAGTATATCAATATTTAAACTTGAGGGGAAACCAGTAGAAAATTGAGTTTGAAAAATATTAGAATATACAACAACCGCGTATTACATGTGAATATGTAAAAAACTAAAATTTATAAAACACTAATAATTATGTTGAAAAAACGGCGTGCATCTACTTGTAGTATATGTAATATTATTTTATTTTATATTTTTCTGCGTAAGAAACTAATTTTTTCGTATAGATATATAATATGTTTATTAATGCATTATAATGAAATTAGATAAAAGTATATACAATATATTTAATATTTATTTTCTTATGCATAATAATTTATTATTATTAGTATTAGTGTTATGTTATCTTTTTTGTTTCACTTTGGTTTTGTTTTTTATTTGGTGTAACAATAGTTTTTCATATATATATTCAATTATATTTTCAATTCATTACATTAGAATTAGATAAAAAAAAATTAATTTTTATTTTTATTTCCCTTTTGTAATAATTCTATATAACTCATATTTTTCTTAAATAAATATTTAGAATTATAATAAAATTATTTCAACTTATATATATTTTTTCTAATTAGATATAACTTATTTATATTTTTATATTAGAAGAATAAAAGTAAGATATTGAATTGGGTAAAATATGTGTATATATATATATAAAGAAGAAGCATATACTCAAATAGCACAAAGAAAATTTAAAAAAATCTTGGAAACGCATAATAAACTTGCACTTCCACAATTATAGAAAAAAAAGAAAGTACAAATTGAATATGCGCTTCCACCAATTTAAGAAAAAACTAATAATATCTCAAATATTTTAATTTATTTAGAAATTGTATGATACCAATTCTTTTCAACACGTCTTTCCAGTATAATGAATAATATATTTCCAATCTATTTTAAATATCTTAATCCTGATTTTTTAATTCATTTATTAAGAAATTAAAAAAGTGCACAAAAATTTGTTTAATTGAATTCTAAATGTAAAAAAAAAAGAAGAAAAAAAAAAGAATTTTATGCCACCGAAATGTGTTACATTAAAACCAAAAAATATATATATATATTAATGCATGAAAGTTTGTTGCATTAAATCTAAATCTATATTCTAATAGATTATATCAATTATATATGAAGTTTAATAGATTAAATATATTTTTGAAGATGGATTGTAAAATTGAGATTAAAATAATTCTAACCATTTTATTTAAGGAGCAAGAAAAAACAAACTATTTATTAATTATACCAACATTATATAGGAAATTTAATGAGTAAATATTCTCATAGATGATTTTAGAAGATATTTATAATATTGAAATTAGAATAATACTAATTATTTATTTCGTGGTTAAATATAAAAATTACTGTTTTAATCGGGCTAATAATAAGAACACTTCATTAAAGAATCAACATGTATTCTGTAAATACATTATTTACCGATTTATGTTGAGATAAAAATTTCGTTCACATAATCTCAACACACTGTTTCCGAAATTAGTAGATAAATTTAGGCTCGAGAATTATTTCCGTATTTAGCATGATTATCAACTAATTCCCAAAATGAAATTCAAGCATTCCCATATTCAGAGTTCGGGTTCTTATATAGAATTGAAGCATTTATATTAGTAGAATAAAAGTAAAATATTAAATCAGACAAAATATGATAAAGAAAAATATTGAATTAGGTAATATATAATAAAAAAATATAATAATAGAAAAATATTAAATTAGTTAAAGTATATAAAAGGAAAATATTAAATTAGGTAGATATTAGGTTCTGTGACACCGAAGCACCATAATTTTTTTCGAAACTAACAAAGTGTGGGAAACAGACACATAGGATAGGAGGATTTTGCATTAATATATAAGGGAGATTTAACTATAGAAAATTGTTGGCTGAGTATTTGATTTTTAAATTTTTGAACAAACAAGTATCTTATATTCAAAATACATTGATATTCAAAACCCTAGGGCAAACATGTCAAAATATCACATTTTCCTGAGGGTTTGGAATACAAGATTTATATTGCGAATATTGATTACTCGTTTGTTCTACACACAAAAAAAAACAAAAAAAAAAAAAAAAAAAAACTCAACCAACAATTTTTTTACACCTAAATCTATATCATATTAAACACATATAATTAAATACTACTAAATACAATATTAACATACAACATCATTCTTTCAGACTTGCGTTTGACATAAAATGACAATATAATAATACATTATCATCCCATTTTTTGACATTATTTGATATTTACAGTAAAAAGTAAAGAATTATAAACTCTATAACAAATAAGAACTTTTACTATCCACAGAATTATGAATACCCCAATGACAATGACCGTAATTACTAAGGTGACGATTGTATACAAAGATAAAAAAAAATCCCTCAACTAGCGAAAAACAATGGCAAATAAGTGATTTATTATGACCCAAAAAATATAATTTAATTTTTTTCCTCAAAAAAATTTATCTCATTTCTCTCACATTCATTTCTCCCTCCTCTCTCTCTCTCTCTCCCATCTATCCACTATCATTAACCTCGCTACCACACTAAAATCTTTGTAGGTCCATTTGAAAAGAAAATTATCAAATAATTTTATATCCAATTACTTTATTAAAAAACACACAAGTCATATCGAAGGTTCGAAAAGGCGTAAGACGTGGCAAGACGGCGAACCCAAGC
>BMAC01000584.1:300811-311526 GCA_014905375.1 Phtheirospermum japonicum
CTTCAACAAACCATAACTTTTTCAAATTTTATTCGTTTTGAATGAAATATATATCAAATTAATCACATTCTCAAGATCTACAATTTAAGATACATATTGCATGTTTTAAAACGTAATATATATATATATATATATATATAATATATATATATATATATATATAATTAGATTAAAAAAAATTGGACTGATTTTAGCACTACAGTACGGTGTAAAAAGCACAATGAACCTGGACATATAATTGCACTGTGCAATATTAGATTTAAGGACAGGATTAGTCCCCTAGGTTCACATATAATAACGGGGTTCTCATTTGAACTCAATCCTATATATATATATATATATATATATATATATATATATAAATTAGCACAATAATAATTCTCCATACAAAATTAACTAACTATTACATTTAGTTAGCACAACACTATTTATTTGCTCATATGATTAGGTTACAAATAAATACCATCCGATATTCATGTTTCTTCAAAATAATATCGGATATAAGCAAAATAAGATATGACTTATAACTTATATGCATAGTTATATGACTTTTTTAGTTTGGGCATGGGGTATTATAAAGTTATAAAATATTTTACTATGGCCCAATTTAAAAAAAAAAATATTTATCGATCATCAAAAAGGCGTGCGCTTTTACACGTTTAGGCGGTCAACTTTTGTGTTGACCGCCTTTTTTCACACCTAACCCTCAGACGGGGTGTTTTATCCGCGCTTTACGCCTAGGAGACTCTTTTTGACGTCTTTTCGAATACTGAATTATTATTATTTCTATCTTTCTAAAAAACTTATATGTTAAAAAATTCATTTTTTCAATATCCAATATTTCAGAAATAAACAAAATAAAGTTAGAGAGAATAGAGGGAGAAAAAGCACAGGCCGTAGGGGTGCGATTTAATGATTATTCTCACTCTCTTACCTATATAGAGTATTCCAAAGTCCAAACCAACTTTTTTTCTCCCACCTTTAGGCATTGGCACAAAATATGTTATCATATCTCAATTGGCTCATACAAACCACATAACGGCTACCTCTCTTTTTCCTACACACAAACCGACACCAATGTGATCATTTAGGTTCGCATCATATAATATATCTGCTTATCTTCATGAACCTAATCATGAACTCCAAAAACCCAGTCTTGGCCACTTGTTCTTTTTAGATTCCTCAACCTCAATGAACTTCTAAGAGGTCACAGAAATGGTTAAAACATAAAAAGATTGGCGATTAGGAACAAGATTAATTAATGTTAGATAGTCCTACGGAGAAAGTAATAATAATAATAACAAATGACGTATAATGATAAAGGGATTATATGCTCCTTTGGCAAAAGAAGATATCATGACATGATAAAGAAATCCCAGCTGATTTATCTATAAAGGGACCACCGCAATAGGAGAATCAATCAATCAATCAGACATGTTTCACGTTCTTGCAAGTCAACATATGAGTAGAGCCGATACTAGCAATTTTTGGGCAGAGTCTAAATTGGAAAGTGACCCCCTAATTTTTTATGTTTCGTATTGGTAGTTTTGTAATTTTTTTTATATGTTTAATCATAATTAAATAAAATATCAAATAGACGTTTAATATAATGACTAAAAAGTAACCCGGCCGCATGACATTTTTTGCGGTAAAAGTACTAATTAAATTCGTATAATTGTTGCAGGAAAAACACAATTAGTGTGACTTCGTCAATAAGTAACTAATGATTTCGTCAATATGTTCAGTTAATCATGAATTTCGATGAATTGACAGATTCATGTATGTTGGTAATTTTCGATGAATTGATAGATTCATGTGTATGTTGGTAATTATCTTCAAGTTGATTTTATAAGCTACTTTCAATGTATGCATTATTGACTGTACATTTGCATATTTTTATGATAATGAAAGTTCATGAACGATATAAAAAGTGTATAACTAAGTCTTGTGATAAAGTATATTCACATGATATCAAAGAAAGATTATGACAGACTTTAAATTCATTATCTAAATAAATTGATTGAACTAACTCAATCTAAATACAAAATAACATACTCAAAAGAAATTGAGTACTACCATCTTTGGTTTGATGTGGAAACTAGAAAAACACAATTCCACAATAATATCATCCACCAACCCCGACGACCAAACTCGACTGACATAGAATCGTGAAACTAAGTCAAAGTCAATTCTATAATGAATTTTACTCTTATATTGACCCCCAATTCTTATATAGAAGTATATGTAGTTGGTAAACTTCAATGAACTTTGGGATGTGCTCTAAATGAGTATTTTGAGAATCTTATGAAATACTACTTCCAAGTTAACGAATTTAGTGAAAAAAAAATTGTTTGCTTGCTAAAAAGGGTCAATGACTTTGATATGTTGCATCTAAATACATGTCTTACCATATGTGGAAAAAAGACATTTTAAATGATAATAAATAATTGAGAGATACGATCTCACTCTAGTATTTTTCCACTCTGGCAAATATACTAATGCACTTTTATAATATTAATTATGATAATAAGTCATTGAGAGACATGACATTATTCTTCATAATACCAATGCTAGACCTCTGGATAAGAAAATTTCTTGAGGCTAATTAGGATCAATATGAATAGTGGAAAAAACTTCAAAGTAAAGGGGAAGAGACATGTTGTACCTACCTATGTGGGAAGAATGAACCAAAAGGTGAGATATGTAAAAGTTCATGATATTTAATGGTCGTGGTAGAAGCCATGAAGGTTCTCCCAATAACCTTACTTAATCAATGGATATCCTCTATTTTGATTGATGAAATTTATTTGTTTCTTACTTTACAAAGAACTTGTGAAAGTATAATCAATCATTCATATTAGACTATTGTATTTGGTCTTAAAATTTGTTTTGAGTTAGATTTATGTGATGTGGACTGATTAAAATTAATTATTATTTTTGGCTTATTGGTAAATTTTGCATTTCTTTCTAAAGCATTGAATGCAATTGAGTTTATTTACCACACATTCACATACAAGGTTCATGACTAAACTATTAGATATAATGTAACATATCTAACAAATAATGTTAAATATTAGAATGAAATGTATTTCGTTCAAATATCTCTCAAGAATGTGAGAATTTGTCGATAAATAGAGAATTATTCACTAAATTGATATTTATATGTGACAAAGTCTTGATGCCTAGTGGCGCATTGATTAAAGTCATAAAAACTCAGTATGGACCAAGAGTGGAACGAACCTTGTTAAGTTTGATGTTATTCATGTTGATGATTATCATTAAGAAGTACAATATGAGAATGGAGCTATACCTTTAATTTATGTGGAAGAAAGCACGTTTTAGAGTCAATCTAGTAATTTTACTTTACTACTTTCTGATTATTGAATCATAAGATATGACCAACAAAGAACTTTTGGACACTGTCTCATTCAAGTTTTGATACGACTGACATGGATTCTTTGGTCTCGTGATATGATGGTCCATATTATAAGAAATTAATATGGACATCTTTTATTTTGAGTGAAACACAAAATGAGATAGAAATCTGATGCACATTATAGTGTCGAACTAATGTTGTTACATTACAGCTAGTGCATTCTAAAGTAATAGGAGCACTACATACATTCATATCTCAAAGATACATCACTCATTTTTTTTCAAAACTTGTTCATTAGCAAAATCGTATGATTGAGACCTGCATATGCTAAAGATACAAAGTATAATATTCCATTCTTATAATTGGTAATTGGTGATACATATGGACATAACCATTCTAAATGCGGGTCATTCAAGTATTTTATAGTTTTGGTTGATGTTTCAGCACGTATTGTCCATGAAAACGTTGTATTTGCAAAACTTCTAGCACATTTAGTATGATTGAGGACTCACCACCCTTATAGAGCACCCAAGATCATAATGTTAGAGAGTTTACATCAAAAGTATTTGATGTCTATTGTATTTTAATCAATATCGATGTAATGCATCTTGTACCCTAATGTGCATATATAATAACGTCTCAAAGTAGACATCGTCGAAAAGAATATAGATGGTGACTAAGACAATATTTATGTGCACTCATATATATGCCTCTACACAGGGTTATACAATATTGCACGCAACTCTTACTTATTCGTTTATGAACCCCTGCTAATAAGATATTTTGGATACCAGTTGATAACTGGATATAAGCCTGATAATTCAGATCTACGCATATTTGATTACGTAATATATGTACCTATTGTGCCCCCACAACGCATTCATATGGGTTTCTAAAGACGGTTAAGTTTTATGTTGGATATAAATATCCAACAGTCATCCGCTATTTGAAACCTTTGACAGGCGATCTCTTTCTCGCTAAATTAGCGAATTTGTCACTCTAATGAGACAGTCTTCCCATCGTTAGAGGTAGATAAGAAAAAGTATTTTCTAAACAGTCTTCCCATCGTTAGGGGTAGATAAGAAAAAGTATTTTCTAATGGAACGACATGAATATTTTTATATCATGTCTCATTATGATCCCAGCATTTCACAATGTAACGTGAAAGTAAAGTAAAGTGAACAATTGATTTTCAAAGTATAGAAGACTCAATTTCTAAAGTTACGAGATCATATATATACCAGCTGCAAAATGTGTTTACAAGGTTAAAAGTCCCCATAAAGGGTACAATGTCGATGATTAAGACATTGCAACCATACTCAGTGGAGGTGTGATTGAGGTCGTGACTCCCAAAAGGAACAGGGGGAGGTCACTTGGTTCGATCAATACTCGCCCAAGGAATAAGAGGACATGTATGGCACAACTTCAATGGATCATCAATGAAGATAGTTCCTCTCATGAGATTATTTCTGTTTATACTTATGTCTATGAATCATTACTAGAGGATGCTTCGATGTTTAATATGATTCCAGAGAATAAAAAATCTCAATGTACCATGAGAGCTTATATAAGTTG
This sequence comes from Phtheirospermum japonicum, assembly GCA_014905375.1. Lineage (NCBI taxonomy): Eukaryota > Viridiplantae > Streptophyta > Magnoliopsida > Lamiales > Orobanchaceae > Phtheirospermum > Phtheirospermum japonicum. Next base: position 305,763 of record BMAC01000584.1, read on the forward strand.
ATGGAAAAATTTTCCACACACATTGATCATGTATACACTATTGCTCAAGGAATTATAGAGCACGATTATATCGAGCCATGCTCTATTGAAATGTCAATATAGAGAAAATTGACCTAAATGTATAGAATCAATCTAGGTAGAACTAAATTCACTGACAATAAGACATGTATTTAGTCTTGTAGTGCTAACCTCACCAATATTAAAGCCTGTAGGACATAAACAAAGTTTTATCAGAAAGCGTAATGAGAAAAATAAAGCCATCAGATGCAAATCTAAACTTGAAGCACAAGTGACTCTAAACCACGGAGTGCATTTGAGATTAACTTAAAACGCTCACTTTATGGGTTGAAATAATCCAGACGGATGTGGTATAACCGTCTAAGTGACTACTTGATTAGGAAAAGATAATCTATATCCTTAAGTATTTGTAAAGAAAACAAGTTTCAAATTTGCGATTATAGTTGTATATGTCGATGATATGAATATAGCATCCACTTTTAATGAAATAAGAGATATTGATAGTTATTGAAACTTTAATTTGAGATAATGCATCATGGGAAAACTTGGTCATGTCAAGGCTTTAAACTAAAATTGAGTTTGTGGAACACTAAATTCTACAGTTTGCATATATCCAAAAGATGATCAGGCAATTAAATATGAATAAGTGCAATATGTTAGCACTCATATGATTGGTCAAAGTGAAGATAGAAGGAAATTCAATTTTGTCAGCGGAATGACGAAGAACTGGTGGGAGCTGAAATTCCCTTCCTATGATTAATATGCGCATTATTGTACCATTACTAATACACTTGACCAAATATTACTTTCTCAAAATTATTATCTTGACTTAACTCAAGAAAGAGAAATGTCATTGGAATGGAATAAAAATGTATTTTGATACCTAAAAGAAACCATTGACGTGAGTTTATTTTTCCCATTCATAAATATAATTGGGACTACAAATGGTCTTGTAGCACCTAAAGAAAATATTAAGTTTACTTCCTATGAAACACCAAACAGTATCGTTGAGATTGGTTACTCATTCGACCCATGTAAAGAGATCATTATCATACATGTAGTAGTTCGTGGTTATCAATGGTAAATGTTATGACCATTCATATATCTTATAATAGTGGCTTAATATCTATCACTGAAGAAAATATGATAATACGAGTAATATTACCACAACTCTTCTATAACCAACAACTATGCACTTTCTCAAGAATCAAGTAAATTGAGAAAGTGGAGACTTTCAAAGTTCTATTTATAGATGTACAAATCAAAGAGAGGTGTAGACTTTAGGGAGAGTTTCAACATAGGTGTGTTGTACTCTTTTTCTTTAGACCAAGTTTTATTTTTCCCATTGGGTTTGTTACTTGGCAAGGTTTTAATGAGGCAACAATGAAACACCATTTCACCATTTGACTTGGCACAAGGGGGAGTGTTGAATGAAAAACACAATTAGTGTGCCTTCGTCAATAATTAACTGATGTAGGATTTTTTATCTTCATGTATTTGATACCCTATGTAAAAGGGAGTCTTTGATGAATAAGAGAACCCTAATTTCTACAGTCTCCATCGACTCCTTTGTATTTTCTTCTTTTCTGCCTTTTCTTTTACAATAGTCAGTTTATTCGTCGATTTCTTTTTCAATCAGTAGCATCACTAATTCATTCGGTCCTTCTTAAGAAAATAAATCCGTGTAACACACATTTTTTTTTCTACAATATCACATCAAGCTCAAGAAATCAAACAAGAATGTCAAGACACTCAAACAAATATCAAAATGAAATATTCAAAATTCTTATTCCTTAGAAAACACATACCAATTTCAACTTTTTCACTATTGAAACAACAACAATATACATATAAGAAGTATTAAAAAAAAATTCAACATCTATTTTATTACCTCGGAAATGAAGATAGAGATTGAGCTGCTCTGGTTGATAATGGCTGGACTCTGAAGGCGAGTTTGAGAGAGATAAAGAGTGCCAACGTGCTATGTGTTAGGTTGTTTAATTTCGTCTCTTTTGTGATTTTTGATTTATTATTTTTGTTTTATGTTCATTTTAATTATATATTGATATTGGGCTTCAACAATTTAGAAACTATGGGCCCAAAAATGAAAGCTGGAACGGCCCAATTTTATTTATATATGGGAAATGACATGGATACCTGAATTCGAAGTCTTGATTCTATTTTTACCACCATAATTAAATAACGACATATATACTTAATCACATATTAAAATATTCTATTTTTACATGATTTTAATTATCACCATAGTATCCTTAAATATGTGTACACTAACAAAAAATATGACTAAAGTATACTCCCTCCGTTTTTTATTAAATGTCATTTTAGAATTTATGTCTAGAATTAAGAAACATGTAAATTTGACTAATACACCCTTAATTAATTAAAAATATTCATAATTAAACTCTCTTACCTCTTTACTAATAATTATCTTATTACCATAAATTTATTTTGCTTTCTTTAAATAAGTAGGGATAAAGTTGGAAGAAATGGGTAAAAATTGCTATAACAACAATTATTTGAAATAAAATTTAACTTCTAAAATGATATTTAATATGAATCGGAGGGAGTATTTCCCTAAATTAAATATAAATATGACTTAAATATATCCTTAAACTTTTCACATACACGATGAGGCTCCTACATATTTTCCTAAAATATCTCCATTCCTTTCTTGAATACTAGCATTAAATACTTTCTTAAAATATCTTCATCTATTTCCTCAATTAAGGTATTTAATATTAAATTTCTTAATAAATCACTCATTTCCTTCTCACCATGTAAACATGAATTAGTAGTGTTATAAATTAAATTTAAAAAATAAAAATAATAATTGCACATTTGCAATCCAGACGTGAAATTGTAAGTTGATTTAAAGGTCAATTTAAATTGAACTCATGTGTATTATTTATTGTTGGTAAATGATTTGTACTTTTTTGTACACTTTTTTGTTACCTTTTTTGTGTCGCATTCGCGTGTGTTTTGCTTGCATTTACGGGTTTTAAGAGTCGTTTTGGCCTATTCTGTTAGTTTTAGGTTTTTATAACTTTTGTGCGGTTTTTAGTAGTTTTTGTACATTTTTACCCTTTTTCGTATTTTTGGCCGTATGATGACCAAGCGGGTCCCGTGCACGTTTGGAGGCATCCCACTCGACTCGGATTGGAATGGACAAGCAAGGGAACACAACGCGAATGAGGAGCGACAACCGGCAGACGTTTAGAGCGAAAATGAGAAAACCGAGCTGGAGCAGCCGTACCAGTCGATTGACTGGCTTTCAGTCGATCAACTGCTCCTCAGTCGATCGACTGGACCTCTCCAGATCGACTGCTCGGCAGTGAGTTTGGCAATTTTGGGCGAAGCAGTCGATCGACTGACCCTTCTGAGACGCAGTGCAGCTCGTGATTTTGGTCCATTTTGACAATTTCGCCCCTACATTTTTGTATAAATAAGACCAGGTCTCTCCAACCTTATCCAACCTTCCTTGGTGGAATTTGGACTTGTTCCATTTCCTCCAAGACTTTACATTTCCCTTTTCATGTAAACCCTAGTTTAAGTTCTTAGCTTATGTAATTTAGTTAGCTTAAGTAGTTAGTTTAGTTAGTTAGTTGTTCTTAAGCAAGTGTTGGAGTGGGTGACACCTCCTTCATTTGTGGTGCTTGTTGTTTGAAGATTTGAAGCTTTGAGTTTAATGCAATTAGTAGTTTTCTTTTCCTTAATTTTCTCGTGTTGTTATTGTTGATTGTTGTTATTGAAATTGTGTTGGTTTTTAGATTTAGTTTGTGTTGTTGTTCTTTGCATTTCAATTTCCCCTTTTCATTCCCTAACTTATGTTGTTTTTATTTTCTTGCAAACTCCATGGATGTTGGTTTGAAGCTTTTTACCTCTTTAATCTAAACAACTTTTGGCTCTTCAAAGATGTATGGATTTTTCCTCTTTGGTAATTTGTCTTGTTCATTTTAAAAGCCTTTGACTTTTCTCAAATTCAAATGATTTGATTTTTCCTCCATGAATTCTCTTTTAATTTTAAGCTTTTCTTCATGCAATTAGTTTAGTAATTACGGGTTTAGGGTTTAAGTTCGTTTAGAACCATGTCGAGAATTGGAATTGACGACCCCTAATCGTGGATTAAGTGCTCGGCAAATACCGATTAATCGTGGAGATGAACCAAACACCCTAAACCCTCATTTTCATTATTTTCATTTAAATCATTTTTAATTAAAGTCTCCTTTTAAATTTTAGCATTAGCATAAAACTCAAATCAAACCAATGACTTAATGCTTTGTTAGTGTAGATTTAGTTTAATTGCGATTAACAAGAGAATAACTAAAAACACCGACCGCCGATAATATCTATCCTCGAGAGATACGACTTAGGAAAGCTTACCGCTATACAATCGACTCCGTACTATTGCAGAGAAGATTTCTTAGAGTGCTAAGAAGTCTTCGATTAAATTTTGGCGCTGTTGCCGGGGATAGAGTAAGGCAAAAGGTGTTTTTAATTATTTCTCTTGTTATCTTAGTTAGTAGTTAGTTTAAATTGTTGTTTTACTTTCGATGCTCGTAATCCTTTGTTGAGTGTTGTGTTTGCAAGGTACTCATTCGGGAAGCCCGATGCCGCCCTCCTACACTCACGACGACCAAAGGATGCCTCCGCCGCTCGATTTATCCGGCCGAGGATGGCAAACTACCGAGCTAGTTTGCCATACGACGACCCTTATATCCAAACTCCTAATTATCCAGACCCTTACATCCAAACTCCCGAATATCCAAATCCGTACACCACTCCCCCAAGCTATCGGGCCTCCTCGACTTACGATGACCCGTACTGTTCGAATTGTGAAGAATGGGCCCCCTCTTTCGATCATTCCGGCCCAAGCCCTTCTTATTCTCCACAGATTTCATATCCCCATAACCCGAGCATGGACCCGTATGCACCGACATGTGATTCTTATGATTTGGGTTTTGATGATCCATATGCTCAACTCGCCCCGCCATTTTCTTACCCGAGCTTTGACCAAATCATGATTCATATTCTTGGAGCTACGACTTTTACGACCTACCCACCTCGAGTTCGTATACTCCAAACGACGACCCGTACGCCTCACTTTCTCAAGATTTGTCTATGCCCCAACTCCTGGACTTAGAGTCTTTCTGAGCCGAGCTCATGGAACGCCTCGCTCATATGGAGACTCAAGCAAGGCAAATTTCCAAGGACGTGGACGAGCTTAAAAGACCATGTCTTGACGACATGCCCATCTTTGATGTGGTGGTTCCCACGGTCGTTGACGGCAATTCGAGTTTTGACAATCTCTTGAAAGAGGTGTGCAAGGAGGTGGAATTAGAGGGTGAGGAGAATGGGTCGGAAGTCGACATTACCCCTCTCGTGCTTCTTGAAGACGTTGTAGTGGAAATTGAGGGGGAGTCACTTTTGGGGTCTCCAACGGCACTTGGAATGTCGAGCCTACTTGCTTTTGGTGAGGATGAGGAAGTTGTTTTTTTCTTCTTTTTTTCAGATTTTTTTCTTCTTTTTTTTTTTTGGTACCCAAGTAAATAAGGTACTTAAATACAAGAAATATACAAAGAGAAATCAACGGCGCCGACCACTCGTTGCTACTAGCAACTTACAATGTTTTCGGTCGAGCACATGAAGCAATTGACGACTCCAAAATACAAAACAAAATCCTATAGAGGAGTGTTCGACGACGAGGCTAGTTGAGGCACTAGTTTAT
>BMAC01000584.1:312550-361386 GCA_014905375.1 Phtheirospermum japonicum
GTAAACAAACGGCATCGAGTGGTGGTAGAAGGGGCTCAAGTATCTTCACATCCTCCAAAACTGGCCATGATGATGAATAAAACATTGATAAGTTATAAATCTTTTTAGTTATTAAGTAATAAAATGTGCAACTCTTTCACGTTTCCTCTTTCTCCTTCTTTTTAGACTTTATTTTTTAAAGAGAGTGTAGACGATCGGGGCTAGTAGGGAGCCGATTAACGGTTCGACCGTGGATAGACCTTAGCCGGGGTAAGGACGAAGGGACCGACTTGGAGGGTTACCTAGTACTTTTAGGTTTTGGGAGTCGATCTAAACTTTCTTTGCCAAAACATTTTTTGTCATCCTTTTAGACGAACTAACGAGCATTGTAACACATGACGTCTCGAATTGGGCTTTGTGCACTAGTTTAGGATCACCCGGGGGTAGTTTTGTAATTCTAGATTCGTATTGCTTGAGGACAAGCAATCATTCTAAGTGTGGGGTGGTTGATTTGTACTTTTTCGTACACTTTTTTGTTACCTTTTTTGTGTCGTATTCGCGTGTGTTTTGCTTGCATTTACGGGTTTTAGGAGTCGTTTTGGCCTATTTTGTTAGTTTTAGGTTTTTATAACTTTTGTGCGGTTTTTAGTAGTTTTTCGTACATTTTTACCCTTTTTCGTATTTTTGGACGTAAGATGAACAAGCGGGTCCCGTGCACGTTTGGAGGCATCCCACTCGATTCGGATTGGAACGGACAAGCAAGGGAACATAGCTCGAATGAGGAGCGACAGCCGATGGATGTTTAGAGCAGAAACGAGAAAATCAAGCCGGAATAGCCGTACCAGTCGATCGACTGCTCCTCGGTTGATCGATTGGACCTCTCCAGATCGACTGCTCGGCAGTGAGTTTGGCAATTTTGGGAGAAGCAGTCGATCGACTGACCCGTAGTCGATCGACTGCTCCTCAGTCGATCAACTGAGACGCAGTCCAGCTCATGATTTTGGTCCATTTTTATGATTTTGCCCCCGCGTTTTTGTATAAATAAGACCAGCTCTCTCCAACCTTATCCAACCTTCCTTGGTGGAATTTGGACTTGTTCCATTTCCTCCAAGCCTTTACATTTCCCTTGTCATGTAAACCCTAGTTTAAGTTCTTAGCTTATGTAATTTGGTTAGCTTAGGTAGTTAGTTTAGTTAGTTAGTTAGTTGTTCTTAAGCAAGTGTTGGAGTTGGTGACACCTCCTTCATTTGTGGTGCTTGTTGTTTGAATATTTGAAGCTTTGAGTTTAATGCAATTGGTAGTTTTCTTTCCCTTAATTTTCTTGTGTTGGTATTGTTGATTGTTGTTATTGAAATTGTGTTAGTTTTTAGATTTAGTTTGTGTTGTTGTTCTTTGCATTTCAATTTCCCCTTTTCATTCCATAGCTTATGTTTTTTTTCTTTTCTTGCAAACTCCATGGATGTTGGTTTGAAACTTTTTACCTCTTTAGTCTAAACAACTTTTGGCTCTTGAAAGATGTATGGATTTTTCCTCTTTGGTAATTTGTCTTATTCAATTTAAAAGCCTTTGACTTTTCTCAAACTCAAATGATTTGATTTTTCCTCCATGAATTCTCTTTTAATTATAAGCTTTTCTTGATGCAATTAGTTTAGTAATTACGGGTTTAGGGTTTAGGTTCATTTAGAACCATTAATCGGAGCTTGTCGAGAATTGGGATTGACGACCCCTAATCGTGGATTAAGTGCTCGACAAAAACCGATTAATCATGGAGACAAAGCGAACACCCTAAACCCTCATTTTCATTATTTTTATTTAAATTATTTTTAATTAAAGTCTCCTTTGAAACTCAAGCTTTAGCATAAAACTCAAATCAAACCAATGACTTAATGCTTTCTTAGTGTAGATTTAGTTTAATTGCGATTAACAAGAGAATAACTAAAACACCGACCACCGATAATATCTATCCTCTAGAGACACGACTCGGGAAAGCTTACCGCTCTACAATCGACTCCGTACTATTGCGGAGAAGATTTCTTAGAGTGCTAAGAAGTCTTCGATCAGTAAACTTATAAATAAATTTGAAAAAAGTGGTTTATGGTCGATTTACGGATGATCTCTATATTTTGATAAATAAATTTGGTGAAAATGTTGATTTATGGTTTATGTACAAATGATCTACACTTTGATAAGCTGATTTGTTAGAAGTTGGTTCATGGTTGATTTATGGATGATCACTGGACTTCGATAAATAATTTGTTAAAAGTTGATTCATGGTTGATTTATGAATGATCATTACACTTTGATAAATAATTTGTTAAAAGTTGATTCATGGTTGATTGATAGACACTTTGATAAATAATTTGTTAAAAGTTGATTAATGGTTGGTTTACGATGATACACTTTTGAAAATATAGCCAAATAAAAGCATAAGTGATAGGTTAATATTCATCCATCATAACAAATACGGAGATTTTCAAGTGTTCGGTGCTCATATTACCATAAAAATGCACATTCAATTTGTTACACAAAATTTGTGCAAATAAATGAATAATCAGCCATGAAGTCAAAAGAAATTAGATCAAATTTTAGGATAATGGTGCATAACCATGAACATTACAATTTTTGCTAATTTCATGAGTCCTGTCACAGAAATAGTTTCAGAGCTTTCTCTGCATAGACATAATTTCAAAATAAAAGGCACGCCTCAAAACAAATACAATATTAACTAAAACAAATAGAATTGAAACAAAGAAATACCAACTAAATAGTTGGAAATTACATACAAATTGAAAAAATAAAACATAGAAGCAAAGCAAACCATAAATAACAGTATGTAAAACAGAACAAGAAGGAAACCATAAATAAATAGTATGTACAAACATGACTGGGACACTTGTCTTTATGTTGAGAAAATCAATTGGCCTGTGCTGTCCTGGGAGCTGGAACACCAATCCATGGTTGTAAAGTACAAAAATTGACAATATATTGACAAAATCTAATAGAACTTCTCACCATTACAAAAGGTGAGATAAATAATGCAAAACGATTATCAAAATAAGAAGAGTGATGAATCAGGAAGAAAATTGAAATGTACATTCATATGGGAGAGGAAATGGAAAAAGGGACGTGATATTCAATGCTCTAATAAAATGTACATAAATAAATGAGCAAAAATAATTACCTACTGTAAATACAATTTAAATATTCCAAAAATAACGTGATATTATTTCTAACAAGAGTCTCGTATTTTTGAGATAAAATTTAATTCATAACGTATAAAAGACAATAAAAATAGTATGAATGGAATAAAAACTAACCAAACGTAAATTAGGATTTTTTTTATTTCTAAAAAGGTAGTAATAGATGGCATTTTCTCTTTATATATTGCGCATAACAATAATTTTTTGGGGAATAAAGAAGAAGATATTTTTACCATCTTATTCTAAATATACCTAAATTTTACATTTTTTTTAAAAAAATACTTCACTTTTTCTGAAAATACGTTTGGACTCTATATGGTTTACAACTTGTTTCCAATTGGTTTCTGCACCCTAATAATATTGAAAGTGAACTTTGTCAAAATATATGTTTTATATATTTTCTTTGTTTTCATTTGGTTCTATATACTAATAATTGGAAAAATGAACTCTGTCAAAACTTTTGTATTTCTATATTATTTCAATTGGCTTCTATTCCCTAATAATTGAAAATATGATTTCTGTCAAAACATGTTTTATGTTTCTATATTAATTTCGATTTGTTTTCAGTTGGTTTCTTTATGTTACTAATTGTTAAAGTGAACCCTGTCAAAACATGTGTTTATGTTCCTATATTAATTTTGATTTGTTTTCAGTTGGTTTCTATATGTTACTTATTGGTAAAGTGAACTCTGTGAAAACATGTGTTATGTTTTTTATATTGTTTCCAGTTTGTTTCCAAAATATTTTTATATCTTAATAATTGAAAAAGTCAACACTCACAAAATAAGTATTTATATATTATTTTTCTTTTGTTTCCTATTTGTTTTTATACACTAATAAGTAGAAAAATGAACTCTACAAAACATGTGTTATGTTTCCGTATTATTTCGAGTTTATTTCTAATTTATTTTTATACCCTAATAATTAAAAAATAAATCCTGTAAAAATATGTGTTATGTTTATGTATTTTTTACAGGTTGTTTTTATACTCTAATAATAAAAATATAGATAAAACAAATAAAATGAAAAAACTTAATAACTGCTCAAACTTTTTGTTCTTGCTTTGTTAACTTTTATTTGAAGTTAATTCTATGAGAGAGTTCTTACAAAAATATTAAGGTAGGAAAAAAGAAGAAAAAACTTAAGGTACGCAGCTTTTCAAGAAATATAGTATTTTCTCTTTCTAACAGCCTCCATCACCTTTATTGGAGTTGCTATTATCCATACATAGTTCAACTACAAAGAAAACTAAACGGAAAAGTTGTATGCGAGAGCTATTGGAAAAAAACAAACCAATAAATCTTAATCTTAGGGGAAATTGTCAAATAGTACCCCAGATGGAGGTCCATTTATCAATTAGTCATTCATCCAATTTTAAGTTAAATAGTACCTATTTTTTGTCAAATAGTCTAAAATTGTGATATGAATATACCACAATACCCTTACTATTAAAATAACTAATAATAATAATAATAATAATAATAATAATAATAATAATAATAATAATAATAATAATAATAATAATAAAATGGGACCACATGCTGCCGCCACCTGCTGCCACCTGCCGCCGGCCCCCGGAAAATTTTCCGGCGAGAATTTTGTTTTTACCCAGCAAATATAAAGTTAGCCGCCGGCCGACCGGAAAATTTTCCGGCCGCCGGAACTTTTTTCGGTCACATTTTTTTTCCTGATCATCTGAAAATATTTTCCGGCCACTGGAATTTATTTTCGGCATTTTTTATTTCTGCCCAAAATTTCTTATTGCATGTCTTCCGAATTTCTTACTACATGTCCATGGAGTCAGTGCAGTCAGTTTTTTTCAACCCAGATATTTTTCTTACTATATGTCTGCATTTTTTACTATATGTATGTATTTCTTACTATATGTGCAAACATTTCTTACTATATGTAACAGGTTTTTTATTTAATGTTCAAAAATTCATACTTGACGACAAAAAATATTTTATTTGATTGCAAAAGTTTCTTGCTTTGATTTGCAAATGTTGTTATGTATTTTTTACTTATTACTTTTTTTTTACTTATTACACACTTTTGTTTTGCCAAAGAAAATAGAGAAAAAAATTCTTGCTTAATAGCAAATTATTATTATGTATTTTCTTATTTAATATAAATTATATATTATTATTTTATAGTGAAATTTCATATTTTATGTTCAAAAAATTAATAAAGTTTCTTACTTTATATCCTTTAAAGTAAGAAAGTTTGTTATTTTATATTCGAAAAAGTAGGAAAAGTTCTTATTTTATAGTGAAATTTCTTACTTTATTTTCTAAAATAAAGATATTATTAATTTATGTTCAAAAAAAAATAAAAAAAATCTTACTTTATAGTGAAAATCTCATACTTTATGTATGAAAAAGTAAGAAAATTTCTTATTAAAAATTTCTTACCTTATAGTGAGATTTCTAACTTTATATTTGTTGGGCAAAAAAAAAAATTCTCGCCGGAAAATTTTCCAGCGGCCGGACATCAGCAACGGTGGGGGTTGTCGGCGGGAGGTGGTGGTGTATTGTTTATTGATATTATTATTATATTATTATTATTATTAGGGGTAACATTATAATTGTATATTTGTGTTTGAACTATTTGACATTTTGTATAATTAGTCATAGTATTTGATAAAAATATTTTTTCCTATGTAGTATTTGGCAATTGCCCCTAAATCTTAATATGAGAGCTTGATAAGATATATTAAACAAGAACTACGATTCAATTGTGTGTTATTTAGCTCTGCAAAGTGCCCAAAAGGTTATGAGGATAAAAAATCAGAACTACTTGGTGACCAAAATTTTGTGCACAAATCCCAAAATTTTCTCCTTATAATTTATTTGAAATTTCATTAGATGTTCAAGATTCTTGTATAATCTATTCACATAATTCAAGACATAACTTAGATGTTAACCTTTCACATAAATTGTCATTGGAACCCAAATGACAATCAACAAAGATACGTAGTAAGTTTCTCATTCTTCGCAAGACTCCAAATCCTTGAGACAAATATATGCAAGTAAAAGAAAAAAAGTGTCACAAGTTTTAGTCTCAAAATCTCAAAAATCAATATATGCAAGTTAAAGAAAATTCCAGAATCTATTACAATCATATTATTGATTTGTAGGTCTATGGTTATTAAATAAGCTTACTAAAATTAAAAGAAAGCTTACTAAAATTAAATGGAGAATCCAAAAGTTTAATTTAAATTGCAAGGAATTAAAAATTTAAGGGAGTACTTGAATCCTTCTTGAGCTTACAAACCCAAGGGAAAAAGCTTAAAAATTTAGTCTAAGTGCAAGAGAGAATAAATCCCAAACCCAAGCTTGGGTTGGGAGGAGGTGTCTTTACAAAATCAGAGTGATGTTCTATTTATACAAGGTAATTAGGGGTAAATTGGTCAATTATGCCATATGAGTTTGGATTTCCATATTTTGACCAAATTTGACCCAAAATGATCATTCTAGACCATTTGGGTCGAGTTGGGCTAGATTAGCTCGGCAAATATGCAAAGTGGCTCGACATGGGCCGAGATGACTCGGCGCTGGGCGGGAGTGGCCGGGCGTCCTCGGCAGCTGTCGGCAGGAGCTTGCGGGTGTGGCCGGGCGTCCTCGACAGGCCTCGGCAGAAGCTTGCGTGCGTGGCCGGCAGGTGCGCGCGCAGTCGATCGACTGTCACGCAGTCAATCGACAGCTCTCGGCAGGATGGGCGTGGGCATCGCTCTCTGTCGAGCAGTCGATGCAGCTCTCGGCAGTCGATTGACAGCGCTCGGCGCTGAGTCTCGGCAGGTGTGGGCAGGCGCTGTCGGACACTGGGTAACCCAGTGTCATATCACGTACCCAGTGTCAGCCATATTTCTTCAATTCGAGCCCCGATTCCGCTAAAACTCCAATCGTAATCCCATGCTCTACCATATTCAGACTAAAATACTTCAAAATATCTAATTTAAACGTATAATTAATTAATTAAGATTAAAATAATCATATTAAGTAAAAAATCAAAAAAAATACGAAAAACAACAAAACGAGAAAACAAACGCAAAACCTAATAAAACTCGACCAAAAACTACTAAAATCAACATAAAATCTTAATTAAAACCACGAGGAAAAATACAACAATTACATGAAAAACAACTACCCCACACTTATCGGTTTGTTCGTCCTCGAATAACGAAAAGAATCGAGAGTGTACACGCAATGAACATAGTGTAAAAAGTCGTGCTTATCCGTATTAGTATGATGATATTATCAACATAAACTCGCTAGTGTCAAGCATTGCTCGTATTACTCTTTCTCAAATTCAAGCCAAATCAATGACTTCCTCACAAATAGAAATTTGAGGGTATTCGCTCAATTCGCTCAAGTGTATATAGGACGTGTATACGCTCGAGTCGGACAATGCATGCACTCGTCAAGATTTCACAAATCGGACGCTCAAAAAATTGCTCATAGTATATGATCAAACAAGAATCGAAAGCGGTCTTTGTTATGGGTTGTAATGTTGGCTCTTTGGTAATTTATTTAATATTTGGATATAGTGGCTAACACACGATCAAACGTGATCAATAATACACAAAATCCTACTTTCTAAAACCCGAAGCTTATAATCGCTTCACCTTTCCCAATTTACCAAACTCTCATTCGAAACCCTTTCGTTCACTTACTCTTTCCCGACTTTTATTTCACAACACTTAGAAGCTTTATGAATTTGCTTCTTTTTACTAAACTTAGCCTTTAAATTAGGCTTTTTACATGAACGCACGCTTTATCACTTTTTGTGATTTGTGTTGGAGTATTATTTTTTCTCGTTTTTTTTTCTTTTTTTTTTTTGTATAAGCAACTCAAAACCCGAAGCCCACAATTTATTTCCCACACATCTCTCGTCAACTAACGAGATACCCTCTCACCTCACAATTTATGAAGGTACAAGAGCTAAAATCGAGCTCGGGTAACAAGAAATGGTATAAAGGCTCAAGGGGGCTCATTTGGTATTTTTAAAGTAGCTTAAATATATGGAAATGGCCGGAACAAGGATGATATATGTGCCTCAAGGTAATTTTCAAATTCAATCATGTACGAGCAAAATCAAACCTCCTCAATGCAATTTCCATAAAAATGCAAGCAAACCGATAAATCACACAAGGCTACTCACTAGTTTGCATCGAATTTGGGAGTAAAATCAAAAGACATTTTAGAGCTTTACAATCTTTTCACGAGAAAATGTTGATTATATATATATATATAGGCGGGTTTTGGGACGAAGCACAAAAACTTAACTCCTTACACAAGAGGCCATAAATATGTAAAAACCCAACAAGTAAACTATTCAAACCTCCAAATAAGTGGTGATTGTTCAACAATGTAATAAAGACACAAAAACGACACAAAAATTGACTCAACCATATATATGCGCAAATAGTAAGCGTCACTTCGCCAAGGCTCGAGTTAAGAACAACAAATCATGCTTGATAAAAACCCGGACCCTAATCACCTACCCACCCCACACTTAAACCATGCATTACCCGCATTTTAATGAAAACCAAGTAAAAGGAGGGTGAATAGAAACTTCCTTAACCGAGCAGGTTTAGGTCTAGCTTGGAGGGGTCCACCTAGGCATCTAAGCAATCTATGCAAAAATCGAGCATGGCTAGTATCTTTCGGCTTCATGAACGCTACTTACTTATCAAATCGCCCAAGGTTGAAGTCGAAAAACCAAACCTAGAAAAGAAAATCACATAAAATTCAAAAACACAAGAAAATATGTGCATAAACCCCAACAAAATGAAACTAAAGACCAAAAAGGACCAAAAAACAACTCGAAGATATTTTTTTAGTTTTCGAATTTCGAAATGTTTTTGGATTTTCATTTTAAGAAGAAAGAAAGAAAATAAAAGAAATAAACGAGAAGAACTTGAGTTGCCTCGCAAGAAGCGCTTGTTTTACGTCATTAGATCGACGTACTCCCTTTTATCAAGGTGGAAAGATAACGGGAGGGTCCACCAAAATAATCTCCTCCTTGTCGGGAGGATCCACTCTTTGGAACATATTTGGCGCATTGCATAACTCATATAAGATCCTCCAAATAGTAAACGTTCCAAATGAGCAAATGAGGCTCGTCTCGGCTCGGTCCTTGGGTGGGATGGTGGTTTTGAAGTGACCCGATGACTCATCCAAGAAACGATAGGAATAATGGCCGGCTAGTTTGTTCATCCTTTGATCGACAAACGGGAAAGGGAAATGATCTCTCTTGGTGGCCACTTTCAACTTCGTAGAATCGATCAACGTCCTCCAACCCATTGTAGCCCTCGTGGCCAACAACCCTCCTTATTTATCCTCAAGAACTAATAAGCCACTCATCTTGGGCACCAAGTCAATGGGCTTCACCCACTCACTTTTGGACATCACGAACATCAAGCCCTCCAATAACAACCTCCACGTCCCGGCTCTCCCCATTTCATCAAAACTCGAATTCAAAGGGATCACTCTCTCAATCACTCTGAGTCTCCAATCAATAGTACTCTTAAGAACATCAAGCCCTTTAACCATCCTCTCCTACTTTTCTTCTCGATGCAAATTTGCCAGGATAATAATCGACTTGCCCTCCTCTTCCTCCTCAAGATAATCGTCAATGTATACAATATTATCCTCAATAACCCCCACCTCCCCCTTGAAAAAGTCATTGTTGCCCTCAACGACACACCGAGAAACATCTCCACACAACTCGGGGGCACATAGAGGCACAACGGGCTCATCATGTAGAACAAGGGGCTCATCTTCACAACATCTCTCAATATCGAAGTTCGGGCCAACCACCTCCTCATTGGTCTTTGCCTCCATATACGCTCGCTCGACTATTCCTTTGATCATGTCCATATATATCCGATCAAAAATAGAATTTCTTGAAAGAGAAAGCAAAGTGAGGTCCACGGAGGTGGAGTCAAAAGGAGTAAGAACACTCGAAATTGAAAATAACTCCTCCTCCGACGGCGAGATGACCTTATTATCAACCACCCCACACTTATCAAAGATCGTGACCGCAAGATTCGGATTGGGAGATGGGGTAGGAGAAATTACCGGGATCGTCGGATGAAATGGGCCCACATGAGGAGTAACAAGAGATTTATGAGTCGGCGATGGATCAAAAGATGGCATAGCACAATCGGGTCCCACCGGATATACATGGCCTCCATATACTTCTTCCAAATGAGACATCGGCATATTGAATGAGAGATTTGAAGGACAAGACGTGGAATCGTGATAAAACAATCCACACGATGCACACGAGGGAACCGGACCCTGGCTAGACATTTGAGCGATTTGAGCCTCTAACGCCGCCATTTTCTTCTTCAACTCAAGTTCCCGAGAAGAAAAACTCCACCCACTTCATGATCATTGGAATATATTGCTCTAAAAGATGGTCGTTCGGGAGGGAGGGATACGAAAGATGCCATAGGTGTGGGGTCACGTGGGATAATGAAGTTCCCACCTCCAAACAACTTATAAGGATCGGGAGGAGGGGCACTATTGTCGGTACCAACGTAAATCGGCCTCACAAATGGTCTATTAACATCCGCCATGGTGCGGATGGGGGGGCCACTTGTGACAACGGATCTCCCTCCTCCAATCAACTCATATGGATCAGGCTTTGGAGCCTCCATAACTCACACCTCCACCATAAGCATTAAAATTCACATTCAGAGCATGATTGAAATTAAGCGCATGAGAGTCCCCATACGGGCCGTGATTCGGATATCCACCACCCACATGTCCACTCGGAGTCATATTCGGCATAGGAATGAAATTATAACCGGGTGAGGCTCCATATGGGCTGGGATTCGGGCTCGGCATATTCAAATAATTTGGTGGAGCACCATAGCCATACGAGCCGGAAGTCGGGGCTTGCACGTTCAGATAGGAATATGGAGCTTGCACATTCGGAGGAATTTGGAGCTCCATAACCACCCGAGGAACCATTCCCGCCTGAGAAACTATCAAACCCGACATGGTTTGCACCATGCCCTCACATGCCGGGTTGCTCATGACCAAAACAACCATTGGCAACGTGGTTTGCACCATGCCCTCCCACGTTGCCAAAACCATTATACATCCCATTCCCAACATAGTTTTCACCATGCCCTCCCATGCTGGGAATGTATCCACCATAGCTATACGTACCTTGCACACTTAACAAAAAAAGTGTCAAATGACAAAGCAAGCTAAAAACACAATGGAACTACAACCAAATCGAAAGCCTTAACCAAGTCGAGTCGCAACGGTGCCATTTTGTTAGAAGAGTTTTAGTGGTGTTGAAATAAATCAACGGATTCATGGCTTGGTATTATCGGAATTCGATTCGATCGAAGTATTCAATGTGTTTCAAGCTTGGAAAATAAAAGAAAAATGAAAATTAAACAATTAAACTAACTAAACTATCCTAAGAAATGAAATAGCAGTGGGTAGGATGCCTCGTCGGATGCCTTAATATGTAAATGCAAGCAATTAATGAAAATAAGAAAGAAAATGCAAAGTTTCACCAAGTACAAGCATGCATACACAAGGTACAACTATGCATAAAATCCTAAATAATGAAAATTACAAAAATTTGAAAGCATGAATGGATAAAGAAATGAAAATGGACAGGAAAGTTTAAAACTTTATGAAAAATAACAAGCAACAAAGAGTAGATCTAAGATTTAAGCATGAAACAAGGCATGAAAATAAGATTTAAAATAAAGCATGTGAAAAACTCAAAATCAAGACGATCCAAGACCCGATCTATGATCTAGACGTGTCAGCCAATTCTTAAGATCCAACATGAATTCAAGGTGCTAAGACAAAAAGTATGAAATGAAGAAAAATGCATAAAACATATGAAATTACGTGAAATTAAACGATCTAGGCCTCAATCTATGATCTAATTGTGTCACTCAACTAGATTCCATGGATGATTCACAAGATCAAGCAACAATTCTAATAGCTAAGGAAAAAAGCATAAAATAAATGAAGAACAAAGCATGGAATTAAAAGAAAGCTTACTAAAATTAAATGGAGAATCCAAAAGCTTGATTTAAATTGCAAGGAATTAAAAATCTAAGGGAGTACTTGAATCCTTCTTGAGCTTACAAACCCAAGGCAAAAATCTTGAAAATTTAGTCTAAGAGCTAGAGAGAATAAATCCCAAACCCAAGCTTGGGTTGGGAGGAGGTGTCTTTACAAAATGAGAGTGATGTTCTATTTATACAGAGTAATTAGGGGTAAATTGGTCAATTATGCCATATGAGTTTGGATTTCCATGTTTTGACCAAATTTGACCTAAAATGGTCATTCTAGACCATTTGGGTCGAGTTGGGCTCGATTGGCTCAGCAAATATGCAAAGTGGCTTGACATGGGCCGAGATGGTTCGGCGCTGGGCGGGTTTGGCCGGGTGTCCTCGACAGCTGTCGGCAGGAGCTTGCGGGCGTGGCCAGCAGGTGCGCGCGCAGTCGATCGACTGTCACGCAGTCGATCGACAGCTCTCGGCAGGATGGACGTGGGCATCGCTCTCTGTCGAGCAGTCGATGCAGCTCTCGGCAGTCGATCGACAGTGCTCGATAGTCGATCAACAGCGCTCGGCGCTGTCTTGGCAGGTGTGGGCAGGCGCTCAGCAGGTGTAGGCAGGCGCTATCGGACACTGAGTAACCTAGTGTCATATCACGTACCCAGTGTAAGCCATATTTCTTCAATTCGAGCCCCGATTCTGCCAAAACTCTAATCGTAAGCCCATGCTCGACCATATCCAGACTAGAATACTTCAAAATACCTAATTTAAATATAAAATTAATTAATTAAGATTAAAATAGTCATAATAAGTAAAAAATCAAAAAGAAACACGAAAAATAACAAAACGAGAAAACAAACACAAAACCTAATAAAACTCGACTCAAAAACTACTAAAATCAAAATAAATCCTAATTAAAAACACGAGGAAAAACACAACAATTACATGCAAAACAGAAAGCAAAAGGATGAAGTTGCATTAGATGTTGAAAACTGGTGACAATGTCAAACACATGTTGACCAAAATTCAGCTTTAGACCTCAGCCTAGCTTAAACAGAAACTGGGCTTGTGGACGCATCACAATCAGTGACATTCGTCAGTACCCAGTTAAAAACTATGAACTTGTGCAAAACAGAATACAAAGAGGATAACCTCGTACCAGACAACTGCTCATGCATACTCCCTGACAAAGATTCAAAGAACCTCATTCATATCATCAACAGTGGAGTCCCCATGATAATCCTCTGTTCCAAACAGTTTATTTATTAACTCAGGGGTAAAGGCATAAATTCTCCCATGCACATAAACTTTAGCAAAACTAATGGACTTAGGATCAGCAATAGAAGGAAGAATGTTTGTAAAGAACTCTAACACCACTTCACGAACAAAAGGCATAGAAGTACAAAATCGAAGAATACATACCTTTACTCACAAAGAAGGCAACCAGATTCTTCTTTTTGAAAATTTGGTAAAATCATCCCACGCTAACGATACTTAGGAAACACCTATTCAGCCTTCTTAATCAAAAATTTGGTAGACACAGGAAAAATGTCTTCAATATCAATATCCAGAAATGGGACCTCATTGGATGCATCAGAAGACTGTTCAGATGCAGCTGATTGGACTGTTGCACCTTTAGAGACCGCATCACCAGAGCTGGAACTGGGATCCAAAACTAGAGCAGCTGTAGGCGATGTCAGGTTTGGTGACATAACATCAGAACCATCACGAGCTTTTTTGGAAGCGTCAGAGCTCTTGGATGCACCCTTCTGGGACTTCAAAGCAGCCATCATAGCTACTGTTATGTTGTCATCATCAGAATCTGAGGAGATATTATACTCAGTCTCTGGCCGAGTCATGTTGAACAGAGTTAAAGGAGGGTTGGACACCAACGGACGGGGAGAGCTTTCAACTTCACCAGTGAAAAAATTAACGATAGTGAACGGGGGATCAGAAGAACTTGAACTATCACCTTTGGGTGGATTTTTCTTATCAGCCAGACGTACTATCTATTTCCGGCGAGAGGTAGTTGGCTTGGACAACCATGGAAGAGAGGAAATTGGCGGCGAGGCAACTTTTTCCAGGGGCACGTAATCATCATCATCCTAGTCCGTGAGGGTTGTAACTTCCTCAACCAAACTCATGTGCTCAAGGGGCACATGGCGTCGCTCACCCGATTGACTTTAGGGAATGGCCACCAGAATTGTACCAGAGGGAATGTTGCGAAGCCGTCGTGACTTCCTCAAAGTTGGATCTCCGACTGGTCCAAAAATTTTAGAAAGAAATGGCAAATTCAGGGGATTATCTACGTTAATTTCATTACCCATCTGGTCGGGAGCAAGTTGAGCGGTCGGAGTAGCGTCGGAGGCTGTAGCGATTGGAACAATTTCTTGAGTAATGACTTGAGATGAACATGCAGCAGAGCAGCAGTTGGTGATGGGTTTGGTGTTACAACACCACCTACCTCTTCTCGAATGTCCATGGCTGTGTAAATCGGCAGATTCACCGGAGCTTGTTCATCAATTGGGTGATGCACGCCGGCTGGGAGCTTCGAGATTCCGCTGTGTGATGGAGAATTTGACATCCTGCAATAGGTTTGAAAGTACGAAGACAAGATCGAGTGCCGTAGGCAGTAAAATTGAGAGAGAAGAAAAGTAATAAAAGAAATGGATAAGCCGTACGCAGTGAAGGAAGAAGATGAAAAGGGTAAAGTGAAAAATAAAGTGAACAATTAACCTCCCCACTATCACAACCACCCCAAGAAATTTCTTTCCTTAGAAACAAGCCCTACTCCTTCTCAACAAGAGACACACGATCTCACTTACCAAAAATAATGTCAGACGATCTCAATGCATAACTAAGTTACTATCTCCTTCTGGAAATTAATTAAAATCACAAATAGCAATTATAGGTAAAACCGAGATAGAGATAGATTTTTAATAACCATCACCATAGTTGAACCATGCCTTTGCAGAGCAGTTATTCACTCGCCAAATATACCCATTATTAATGATCCAATCTTCCGATTATAACGCCACTGAAATACTTGGTTATCAAAATTCATAACATGATCAAGAGAATTAAGGGAAAGATCACAAGCACACGCAATAGAACACAAAGCAAGACGGCATCCTCATAAAGTATGAATGTCCTAATTGATGCCTAAAAATAATGACCTAAAAATAAAAAATACAGCAAATGGTTTAAGTGACATGATCAGTGTTTCTTTATATTATAACTAACATTACTCAAAGTGAATTCAATGAAAAAAATACCCCTTAACCCGAGTTAATGACTACGTCAAAATCACTTAAGGAAGTGGAAATTAAAGATTGGACTTTTTATCCAAGTTTTCATTATATTTTCAGTAACTTTTTAAAAGAAACTTACTTATCTTTAGCAAATGCTAGAAATATTAACACCCTTTTTTCTTGGACCTGGGAGAAAACCTGTTTCTGCGAGTATATTCCACAATCACCAAAATAAAGAAGTTAGTCTTTTTGCCACCACTTTTTATTACAACACACGACCCTTTTGCACATCAACCAGACCTAATACATTCAGGATATGTATAAAAAAGAAAATAAAAAATGCATGCAAGATTCTGCAGATGTCACGACTGATGACAGTTTAGGTGTCATGACATCAAAAACAAAACGGACTGAAACGATGCACATTCCAAGATCTATTCTCAAGCGAGAGAAGTTCTCTATATCTAATACTTTGTGAAGATGTCAGCATTTGATTTTCTGTTCCTAGGTGCTCAAGACTAACTATCTTTCTCTCAACCAAGTCACGAATAAAGTGGTACCTTATGTTAATGTGTTTAATTCATGAGTGTTGGACCGGATTTTTTGAGATATCAATGGAACTGGAATTATCACAAAGCACAGTCAAAATCCTACTATGTAGGACATAGTTCTCTATCATTGGTTCATCCAAAGAAATTTTGTGCAAGCACTTCCAGCTGCAATATACTCAGCTTTAGCTGTAGAAAGAGAAATGCAATTTTATTTTTACTATACCAAGAGATAAGATTATTACCCAAGAAAAAACAACCAGTAGTACTATTTCTATCCACAACATCCCCAGCCCAATCTGAGTCCGTATATCCCACAAGTTCAGTACTTGTTTCCTGTGTATACCAAACACCCAAATCACTTGTGTCAGTTACATACCTAATAATTCGTTCAATAGCTTTTAAATGTGATTCTTTAGGATTTGAATGGTACCTAGCACATAGACACACGCTATACATAAAATCAGGTCTGCTAGCCGTCAAGTATAAAAGACTCCCTATCATGTTCTTGTACAAGATGTTATCAACATTAATACTAACATCATCTCTAGACAATTTCATGGTTTTGCTAATCGGTGTTTTCTTATAAGTATCATTCTATAACCCAGACTTCTTAACAAGATTCTTAGCATATTTGGACCGAGAGAGAGAAATACTGTCATTATCTGTTTAATTTGAAAACCGAGAAAGTAAGAGAGGTTACCTTCCATACTCATCTCGAATGTGTTAGACATTCTCGTAATAAACTCACTCACCATCTGCTCGTTAGTAGACCCAAAAGTTATATCATTCACATAAATTTGGACAATTAAAATGTGCTTATTCAATTTAAGGAGAAATAAGGTTTTAAGAAAATCAAGTGCTGAGCCAACCTTTCGTACCAAGCCCTGGGGGCTTGCTTTAAACCATACAAAGTCTTTTTTAATTTTAAAGTAAAATCTGGTTTGTGAGGATCAACAAACCCATTAGGTTGCTAAACAAATACTTCTTCACTTAAAACTCAATTAAGAAAAGCACTTTTTATGTCCATTTGATGTAGAGACATTTTCATATAGCATGCTACAACAAGTAAGAGTCTTACCGATTCAATATGAGCAACTGGAGCAAACGTCTCATCAAAATCAATACCCTCAATTTGAGTGTATCCTCGTACAACCAGTCGGGCCTTGTTTCTCAAGATATTTCCAGCCTCATCCGTTTTATTCTTGAAGATCCATTTCGTACCCGTAACATGTGAATTTTCTAGACGATGAACTAAGTCCCATACATCATTCTTAGCGAATTGGTTCAACTCTTCTTGCATGGCCTTTATCCAGAATTCATCTCTAAAGGCATCCTCTAAATGCTTTGACTTTGTTTTTGAAAGAAACAAGGATTCTCGAATTTGAGAACAGTTAGTAGATAAGCAAACAAACCTTACCATTTCTCTGAAGTTTATTTGTCGCTTTCTTATACTTCTTTCATCGAAATATCCAATGATTGGCCCCTAAGATGGTTCCTCTGAATTCTCGAGGGTATATCCCTCTGATGTAAGTCAATGTTATCAGTTGGATCTTTCTCATCTGAATATGAATTGGATTCTGGAGCAGCCTGGGTTGGTGTCGAATTTGGTGTCATGTCATCAATACCTTCACCACCTGCATATCAGTTTCTACACCTCCAGTTTCATCTACGCCAATCATAATATTTTCCTGAGGATTCCGATCATAAACCAGATCATTATCCTCAGTAGGTCTAACACCACTAATCATATCATCAAACTTGACATTTACTAACTCAATCATGCAACGCTTTTTAAGATTATACACTCTATATTCATGACTATTTTGAGAATATCCCATGAAAATACATTTATCACTCTTTGAGTCAACTTTTGCAAGATGATTCCTATCATTTAACACATAACAAATGCACCCCAAAACATGAAAATAGCTCAACTTTGGCTTTTTGCCCAACAAAAACTTATAGGGAGTAACACATGAGCCAAGTCTAAAATACACCCTATTAATTATGTGGCATGCATTGTTCATTGCTTCCCCCCGAAAAATTTTTGCAATCCTATTTGAAATAAGCATAGTTCTAGTCATTTCCGCAAGATATCTATTTTGAGTTCGACTATACCATATTGTTGGGGGGTGATGGGTGAAGAAAATTCATGGGTTAAACTGATTTTGGAACAATAATTTGAAAAATACATATTCTCAAACTCTTTCGCATGGACTGACCTTATTCTACCTATACTCACACCAAAACGAACACTTAACTTTTTCGCAAGTTTTTTAAATTCTTCGAAAGCCTCAGACTTTTCTTTTAAAAATTCTACCCATGTAAAATGAGAGAAATCATATACAATCACAAGTACATACCTCTTACCACCAAGGCTTTCTACTTCAAGTGGACCCATATGATCCATATGAAGAAGTTCGAAACAGTTTGATGTAGTGAGACTCTACACATTGGGCCGTGACACCCTTACCTGCTTCCCTTTCTGATATGCTTTCTTCTTGGCCAATTTCTCCAACATCTTGTAATTGACATGCCCGAGATTTTGATACCACACCTCGGCATCATTTAGTTGAGATAGTTTGCAAACCACATCACCGTTGATTTGGTAGCAATTGTCCGAAGTCCTCTCACCAGTGAGAATACATGCATTGCACTTGTCATAAACTTTGAACTTTCATGAGCGAGCTTGACACTGAACCCACCATCACATAGTTGACTAGTACTTATCAAGTTCGCAGTTAAGCCTTCAACAATCAATACATTTTCAAGCTTTGCAATCCCAAGAATATGAAGAGTTCTTTGGCCAATGATTTGGCCATTTGCACCCCCACCATACTTCACATTTGCTCCTTAAAACTTGACAATATTGAGAGAAGATCTTTTGAACCAAGCATATGTTTAGAGCATCCGCTGTCGAAGTACTAAGCTCCAGAAATGTGGGATTTTAGAGATGAATAGATCACATTGCATTTGATCTCGTTCTTCTTGACCCAAAACATTTTGACTCTGGTATTAGGAACACAGAAACCATCACGGAACCCAGCAATCAATTTGGACCTTTTAAACTGACTTTGCTTACCAATAACTTTCCAGGAGAACGGACGGATTTGACCTCGTTCACCACAGCGATGACACACGTACTGTCTTCTTCCACTCTTGTGATGTTTGTTCGTCTCAGATATTTGGCCTGATTCTGGCATTTGTTGATCAGACTTGTATCTAATCTTGTGTTTTGATGAATCTGGGATACTCAGTTCAAGAATTTCGTCAATCTTAGCCTTGCCCTTGTTGAGGTTCGTGAGGGTTTCTTGGATTTTCTTCAAACCAGTCTTCACTCAATCTAGCTCAGCATCTTTTCTAGTGAGTTACTCCAATCGGAAAATAATATTAAGTTGATCATCCTTTTCGTGAGTCAGTTTGTTCACCTCGATCATATGAGTCTTGATTCAGAGCAGATTATTGCCCCAGCTTGAAAATAATTCATCATACTCAATTCTCAACTTCTAGTATCTGTCAAGTGTTTCCTCAACTTCTGCATTCAAGCACCAGGTGTTGGTTTAAGTGTTACCAACACGAATTTTGTCATCCCACACAACGTTAGCAAACAATGCTAGAACAGTATTCGATGCGTCAGGATCGTTGTCCTCTTCATTGAACTCCTTTGCAATCAAGTTCTTCTTCCTTAGGGTATTTGCAAATTCATTTCTATAATGTCCCTAACCTTTACACTCACGACATTGAACTTCATTAAGAGGCTCTGGGAAACTAAAGGTCTTGGATTCCGAAGATGAAGACTGAAATTTGGCAAGTTTACGCCTTGATAATTTTGGTGTTGGTGTCTCTGGCTTGGATTTTGAATAAGACCCTCCAATATTATTTTTCCTCTTCAAGTGCTTGTTGAACTGTTGAGAAAAGTGTGGTAGTTTCAATCTTCTCTAGTAGCTCTCTCCAATCAATATCTTCACCATCATCATCAGAGTTAACATCGGAAGTTAGAGCAACATTTTTCTCTTTTGAGTTAGAACCAAGATGTTCCATCTCAAACGTTTTGAGCGAGCCTATTAATGCATCGAAGTCTAAATTATTTGTGTCATTTGCTTCTTCAATAGCTACCACTTTTGTGCTAAATTTCTTCGAGATCGATCTTAGCAATTTTCCCACAAGACGTGTTAGTCACACCTTCACCAAGTTCTTCGCATTCGTTATCAATATCTGAGAGTCTCATAGCATAGTCCATCAAGGACTCTTTCTCGTCCATCCTCATTGACTCAAAAGTAGCAGTCAACATCCTCAGTTTTGATTGCTTGACACTGTGCGTTCCTTCACACACCTTCTACAACGCATCCCATGCATCTTTTGCTGACTCACACTTTTTGATCACTTTGTAGTAGCTTGAATCAACATAGCCACAGAGAGTGTTGATAGTCTTGGAGTTCCAATTGGACACGACTAGTTCATCAGCCATCTACTCTTCTTCCCTCTTGATGATAGTATCCCCATCAGCATCAATAATGCGTGGCTTTTCCCATCCAACCAGTATGGTTCTCCACGCTCGTTCATCAATGGTCTTGATGTGCCACCTCATCCTTTGTTTCTAGAGAGAATAGTTCTCGCCATTAGGGATCGGAGATCGCGGATTTCCTTGAGCATCCATAGCGTCCTACAAAATAAGGATCAGTATACTTAGTACGTCAAGTATCTGGCTCTTATACCAATTGTTGATTTATAGGTCTATGGTTATTAAATAGGTATCAGTAAATAGATGTTCAGTCTGGTGTTAATAACATAATAATTGACACTAAACAGTGTTCAAACAGCAAGCAGCGAAATAACTCATAAGTATAAAAGAACACAACAATTAATTTTGTTCGTAAGCAGCGTTCTTACGAACTGGGTATACAAACTCAAAAACTATATTACTTCAACTTGTTTTATATCAAATACAAAATCATAAAGTAATATATGAAAACATTAGGATCAATACTTGATACTAAATATTTCAATCACAGTATGATAATCTTTTCCGTTGGTTATGCAACTTCAAAGATGTATGAATCGTGGATCGCGGCTTCAAGACTTCCTCGTATTTGTGTTCCGTGCTGCGTGAAAAGTCCTTCCCTTTACATGGCTTCTTCTTGTCTTAAATAGAAAAGAATCATAACCTTGATAAACAAGCTAACTCTATCATAGGAAACAAAATAAACACGAAATATAGTTTCCTAATATTTTGGACCCAAGAAAGACAAATAACAACAAAAGAAAAATAAGATAATTATGGTGAGTAACATTCCCAACAATCTCCCCCTTTTGCCTTTTTGGACAAATACCCAAGACGCAATTAAGAAATTTCAAAACTCCCCCCAAATAGAAACTCCCCCTAAACAAGTAACCATTGTTCAAAAAACACATAACACAATAAATAGACTACGATATCTCTATTTAATACGTAGAGATGGCAATGGGTAGGGTACATAATGCTCATACCCATACCCATATTTAAAAAATATACCCATCCCCGTCACCATACCGGTGTGGGTAACAACCTTTAAACCCATTCTCATATTTTTTGGGTACTTTGGTACCCATACCCGTACCCATTATCTGCACATTAAAAACATATAAAAAATTAACTTGAGAAAAAAATTGATTAAAACTAAAATTATTATTTAATAAAACTTAAAGTAATGGTTATTCATAAAAGTATGAAATCACATAAAAAGCCACAAATATGGCATAGTTATTAATTGTTTAAGAAAGACAAGCTTTGAACATAATTCAATGTCACACCACTAAATCTTGAAACTTCAAACATCTGAACCTCCGACGCGCTCCAAAATCTGCTAAGAATCTTTGATGCCATATATTAACTAGTTGTACTTGTCAAGTAAAAACTAATAATATAAATTAAAATAACTACATATATTTATTTTACCTCATTTTCATAATCCAATCCTTGAATAGATTCTAAACGCTTATTCTTCACACGTACATATTGTTTTGGTCCAATAATACCAATAAAAACTAACATATAAAAAGAATATTAATAGTCAGACGAAACATAAATATAATTAAATATATCAGTTATTTCAACATTTATTATTACCTTCTTTATTATGTCTCAACTAGCTTTGTGCACACATAAGTGCCTCTGCAGTATCCTCGTGAAGCCTTGAACGATGAGGACTCAACAATCTACCTCCCTTTGCTAAAAGCAAATTCTGAAGAAACACTTGAGATTGAAATGTCCAAAACATCATTGGGCAATTTTATTGCAATATTGGGTACTTGATCCCATCTGTATTCCACCAACCAAGAATATCGAAACTAGCACTCTTGAGTAATACCTTCTCTTCCAAGAGGAGATCCGGCTCAGACTTTGATTGTGATTCATTTGTATCACTAATAAATAGAGATGCAAATTTGGTTATAACCATCCGGTTAATAAACCGGCAGAACCTTAACCGTAATCGAACCGGCGGTGAACCAGTTAAGGTTACAGTTAGGGTCGGTTAACCGCTATTTTTTTTAAAATAAAATTTAAAAACTTAAATAAAATTTGAATCATTGAGATGAATGAGAAACTTAAATAGAATTAGAATGATATAACTAGATGAGAACTTAAATAAAATTTGAATAATTGAATCGTTGAAGTAAAAAGTAAAAAAAAAAACAATTGTTTAAAAAAGAGACTTGATTTTAATTCTAATATTGAAAATTAGAAATTTTAATTTAAATATTAGAATTAACTTGCCTACGTATCCTCTTAAAGGAATAAAAGTCCATGTAGTTCGATTTTTTTTTTTAAATTAAGTTTAAAAAAAAGGACTTGATTTTAATTTTAATATTAGAAATTAAAATTAAATTTTAATTTTTAATATTAGAATTAACTTACCTACGTATTCTCGTAGAGGAATCAAAGTCCACGTAGTTCTTATACTTACCTCACTTACCTACTTACTTATTCGTCGTTGTCGTTGCTTCCCAAAGTGGAATCGTAATAGTCGCTCTCTTCACCTTCATTCAATTGCATTTCTTGTTCTCGTTTTTCAACTTTGACCCAATCATTCATCAACATTTGATTTTCAAGATTTTTGGGTAATATGTTAGAGTGGCGATCATCTAACACAAAGCCTCTCGTGCTGAAGGCCTGCTCAAGAGAAACTGTTGAAATAGGAATGGAGAGAACCTTCTTGGCAATCCAAGAGAGTGTAGGAAATATAGTGGTGACTTTCGACCAAAACTGCACAAGATCGTTAGTACCATCGGGATTTTTTGGGATACTACTCAGTTCAAAAGCTCCTAAATAACTTTTTAATTCCATTATTCGACTAGCAGAATTGAGATAAGAAAAGTGGGTTCATGGCTTGGTATTATCAGAATTCAATTCGATTGTAAGAATCAAGGGGTTATTAGCTTGAAATATAAATGAAAACAAAAATAAAATAAAAACTATGAAAATAAACTAACTATGAAAGGAAATTCAAGTATTTAGGATGCCTCGAGCGTGTGCCGAAATTGAAATAGCAAGTAAGAATGAAAATATGCAAGTAAAAGCTAAGTTTCACCAAGTACAACTAAAACAACCTAAAGTACAACCATGCATGCATGATCATAAAATTGGAAATAATGCAAATTAACAAAAATTGAAAGCACCAATAGAAAGAGCAATAAAAGTTGGCGTGAAATCTTAAAACTTTTCGAAAAATAACAAGAAATGAAGAGAAGGTCTAGGATTCAACTTAGAACTATACATCCAAATGAAATGCAAAATAAAGCATATGAAATACTCAAAATGAAAACGATTAAGGACTCGATCTATGATTTTGGTGTGTCACTCAACTAGATTCCATGGACAAATCACAAGATCTAACAAGAAAACTAAGAGCTAAGGCAAAATTCATAAAATGAAAAACAAGCATGAAATTTAAGGAAAAATTACTTGAATTAAGGAAAGGAAATACAAACTTGAATGAAATTGAAACAAAATAAAATCCAAGGGAGTACTTGAATTCTTCTTAGGCTTACAAATCCAAGGCAAAGCTTGAAATTAAATCTAAGATCTAAAGCTTGGAAATTAAATCTAAAAACATAAGAGAGAGAGAAAATAAACCCCAAACACATGCAAGAGTTGGGAGAAGAGTGGATATCCCCTTTGGGACAAGAGGTGGGGTTTATGTAGTTGTTTGTAGGGAAAAATTATCAAAATGCAGCAATTCCCGGATGTACAGTCGATCGATTGCGGTTCGGTCGATCGACTGCTATGCTTCATCCATGCCCAACTACTATCGAACAGTCGATTTCAAAACTTTCGGTCGATCTATGGTTCTCAGTCGATTGACTTCCCTAGTTCCAAATGATTTGGCTACTATCGAGCAGTCGATTCTAGTGAGTTGTAGTCGATCGAGCTGTCGACAAACTAGCCAGTCGATCGACAGGAATGGCAGTCGATCGACTGCCCTGCTGCTCCAAGCTTGGTTTTCTCGTTTCGGCACGGATTTTGGGCTTCAATGCCTTGACTCAAACCTAGGCGCATGCCGGCACATCCTTGAGCGACTCTAACTCGTTAATCCACCTATAACATAAGAATTTTAAGCTCAAAAACACATGAATGAAACAAACTTCATCAACATTATAGATGTAGAGCTTGAAACATTAAAACATGAAAATAACCTAAAATACTAACAAAACTTGACTCAAAACTACTAAAAATGACACTAAATACTAAATAAGGGTAAGGTAAAAACACCACAATTACATGCAAAACAATCACCCCACACTTATTGGTTTGTTCGTCCTCGAACAACGAAAATAATCAAGAATGGACATGCAATGAACATTATGTAAGAAGAAAAATCCATGTGCTTATCCTAATTAATAAGATGAAGGTATCAACAAAAACTCGTTATCGCCAAACATTGCTCGTATTACCCCTTCTCAAATGAGATAAGATGATAATATGCTTGCTCTCCTCTTCCTCCAAATGGACATGCTTGAGGTGAGATGGGGGAGGCTTAAGCTCGGGCTTTTGGCTCCTCTCAACCTCATTGGGGGAAAATTCAAACAATTCGACGATCCGCTCAAGATAATCTTCAAGATTTTTACTCCTATCATCAACAATCTCCACCTCCCCCTCTAAAATTTCATTGTTGCCCTCAAAGACACATAAACAATTATTTGCACACAAATCTTGGGTAGATTGAAGCACAATAGACTCGTCATTACGAACAAGGGGCTCATCATCCTCACCACAACCTTTAACACACGCTCCCAAGTTAAACTCTTTCTCAATGCTCATTTCCTCCATATAAACTTGTTCGACCAAATCTCGAATCACATCCATATGTAACCACTCTTCAAAAGATATTTTTGAAGGAGAAGGCATAGGGGATTTAGAGGTTAGTGCCTTATACGAGTTCGAAGACTTGTGGAGGCCATCAAGAAGGTCCATTTCCAACGTGGGACCCATGTGAGTAGAATCGGGAGGAGTAAGAACATTAGAAATAGACACCATTTCCTCTTACGATGGCGAGACAACCGTATTATCAACCACCCCACACTTATCAAGGATCGCGACCGTAAGAGTATGCGAAGGTGGACTTGGCAATTGTCGCATAATGACCAAGAGATCCGGATCGGGAGATGGGGTAGGAGAAATCACCGGGATAGTCGGATGAAATGGGCCCACGTGAGGAGTAACAAGAGGATTATGAGTCGGCGGTGGAGAAACAGATGGTATAGCACAATCAAGTCCCGCTTGATATCCATGACCCCCACACACTTCCTCCGAATGAGGTATAGTAATGTTGAACGAGGGATATGAAGGACAAGACGTGGTATCATGACTAAACATTCCACACAATGCACACGGGGGAGCCGGGCTCGGGCTAGACAACTTAGCGATTTGATCCTCGAAAGCCACTATTTTCTTTATCGACTCAAGCTCCGTAGAGAATAAAGCCAAGCTCATTAATTTAGTATTAGAATATATTTATTGAGAAGATTTTGGATCGGGAGGAGTAAACACCCCCAAAAAGGGTTTGTTAACATCTCTCATAGTGCGGATGGTGGGGGCATTAGAGCTCACACCTCCAAATAACTCATATGGATCGGGATCTTGAGCACTATTAGTGGAATCAATCGAGACATGATTGAAATGGTAAGCATGAGGACTTCCATATGGGCCGAGATTTTGAAATTGGCCACTCACATTCCCATTCGGACTCCCAAAGCCACCATTAAACATGTTCGAACAATGCTCGAGAATGCCATAACTGCCATACGCACCGAGATTTGGATATTGACCACCAACGTTCCCATTCCGACGAACCAAGCCTACATTAGACATGTTCGTTCATTGATTGGGAGCATTATAACCACCATATGTACCGGATGTCGGATTGTGCATATTCGGAAAGTGATTGGGGGCACCATATCCTCCATACGGATTGGAATTCAGATTTCGGTCACTAATGATCCCATTTGGATTAACAAAGACTCCATTATACATAATTGGAATTTGATGATTAGGGGCTTCGTAACTGCCATACGAATAATTCGTACCCATGAAGTCGCTCGACCCAACATGGTTTGAAACATGCCCTCCCATGTTGGGTTGATCATAGCTGATTCCACCATTGGCAATGTGGTTTGCATCATGCACTCCCATGTTGCCAAATCCATTATAAATCATCCCATTCCCAACATGGTTTGCACCATGCCCTCCATGTTGGGAATGTAACCTCCAATCCCATAAGTACCTTGCATACTTAACAAAAACGTCAAGTACAAAAGAAAGCTAGAAACACAAAAAAACTACAAGCAAATCAAAAACCTTAACCAAGCCGAGTCGCAACGACGCCATTTGGTTTTGTAGTTTTAATAAACTACAAGCAAATCAAAAACCTTAACCAAGCCGAGTCGCAACGGCACCATTTTGTTTTTTAGATTTTTAGTGGTGTTGAAATAAGAAAATTGGGTTCATGGCTTGGTGTTATCGGAATCCGATTGCTATGTAAGAATCAAGAGGTTTTTAGCTTGAAATATAAATGAAAACGAAAATAAAATGAAAACTATGAAAATAAACTAACTAGGAAATGTAAAATATAAGTTGGTAGGACGCCTCGAGCGTGTGCCGAAATTGAAATTGCATGCAAGAATGAAAATATGCAAGTAAAAGCAATGTTTCACCAAGTACAACTAAAACAACCTAAAGTACAACCATGCATGCATGATCATAAAAACTTAAATAATGCAAATTAATAAAAATTGAAAGCACCAATAGAAAGAGAAATAAAAGTTGACGTGAAAGTTAAAAAATTTATGAAAAATAACAAGAAACGAAGAGTAGATCTAGGATTAAACGAAAAACTATGCTTGAAAATGAAAACCAAAATAAAGCATATGAAATACTCAAAATAAAAGCGATCAAGGACTCGATCTATGATCTAGATGTGTCACTCACCTAGATTCCATAGCCAATTCACAAGATCTAACAATTAATCTAAGAGCTAAGGCAAAATTTATAAAATGAAGAACAAGCATGAAATTAAAAGAAATCTTACTTGAATTAAGAAAAGGAATTACAAACTTGAATGAAATAGCAATCCAAAATAAAATCCAAGGGAGTACTAGAATTCTTCTTAGGCTTACAAACCCAAGGCAAAGTTTGAAATTAAATCTAAAATCCAGAGAGAGAAATTTAAATTTAATAACCTAAGAGAGAGAAAATAAATCTAAAAACTAGAGAGAAAACTAATCCCAAACCCAAGGTTGGGTTGGGAGAAGAGTGATTTGATGTATGCCTTGTTGGTGAAAGATGTAGGGGTTTATATAGTTGTTTGTAGGGGCAGAA
Organism: Phtheirospermum japonicum; assembly: GCA_014905375.1. Classification (NCBI taxonomy): domain Eukaryota; kingdom Viridiplantae; phylum Streptophyta; class Magnoliopsida; order Lamiales; family Orobanchaceae; genus Phtheirospermum; species Phtheirospermum japonicum. Next base: position 340,432 of record BMAC01000584.1, read on the forward strand.
TCGTCAAAATGCCCAAACCCTCCGTGGAGCGATCAATCGACTGCAGGCTCAGTCGATCGACTGTCTTGCTGATTCGAATTCCGCTACTGTCGAGCAGTCGATTTTGGAGCTTTCAGTCGATCCGTGGTCAGTCGATCGACCATCAGTCGATAGGGCTGTCGATTGGTAGCTTGGTTTTCTTGTTTCGGCACGGATTTTGAGCCTCAATGCCTTGACTCAAACCTAGGCGTATGTCGGCACGTCTTGGAGCAAATCTAATTCCTTGACCACCTACAACATACGAATTTTTAGCTCAAAAACCCAAGAATCGCACAAACATCACCAACATCGGATAAATAAATGACTCAAATTACTAAAAACAAGAAAATTACAAGAAAACAACCTAAAACCCTAATGAAAAATGACTCAAATTACTAAAAACAACACTAAACTCTAACTAAAAACACGAGAAAAATACCAAAATTACATGCAAAACACTTAGTATCCTCAATCAACCTAGTATATGAGGCTAGAGCTTGTAGAGGGTCATTGAACAATGTTCTTACATTAGAAGTGGTGGGGGAAGGAGAAGGGGAATTGGGGGACACAGAACATCACTAGATGGATTGTAATCATTAAAATTATGTATTAAAGATTATTTTTCTTAGTGAGCAACACTAATAGAGTTAGGAATTTGAATATTTGAAGTTTGTAATAAAGGTCCTAATGCTTTATAATAAAGTTAAAGTAAACTTTCCAAACCCTCGACCCAATAATGCGGGTCTAAAATCTTAGCAATCAAAAAAACATCGGGAATGTAGAAAAAATATTTGATCCATTTACTCAACATACTAGCAATACATTCTCCCAATTCAGGAGAATCGAGTAAAGAATTACTAATAAATACAGTTTGAATACATTGATCAAGAAGTAGTGTGGAGGTAGGATAATAAACACCGGATAAAGTCACGGTGGCGTCATTAAATTTTTTTTAAAAGGGACACATTATTGTAACAATCATCCCACACATTAGCAAATAGAATAAAATCGATATCTTGATTAGCAAAAAATGCACACAATACTTCTCTATATTCAAAAGAATCATTAAGCAATTTATAAGTAAAGTTCCAACAATTTGACACATAAATTAAAAAAAAAAAATTTGGATGCAAACCACTGTTTTGATAAAATATTCACCATTTTTTTTGTAACCGAATCATGTTTGATTGTATGAAATACCACACTCCTAATCGAAGCAATTTTAGATCTAAAAGTAGTAAAACCATCTTGAACATATAAATTCAAAATATGACAAATGCATCTAACATGAAAAAATTTACCGCTAATAGTAGGTTGACAAAAAGTTTTTAACAAATCTAAATTATCCGTATTAGCGACGGCATTATCAAATGAAACTGAAAAAAAATTGTTACCTAAATGATACTCGGATAAAATATTGGATATTTTGCGCGAAATATTCTCCGCGGTATGCGAACTATTAAACTCTCTATATGCAATTAAACGTATTTGTAAAGTCCACAAATTATCGGTCCAATGGCATGTAATTCCCATATAATTATTATTATGATGGGAATCCGTCTAAATATACGAACATATAGAGACACTTTGAGACAAACTATCAAATATTGAAATCAAATTCAACTTATACTCACCAAATATTTTTTCAATATCGCGAGTAACTTTATTTCGTGAAATCCTAGTGATAGATGGACTAAATGCACCCATAGTATAATCATCATAATAACTACTATGCGCGTGATTAAAATGAAGACTCATAATGGAAACAAATCTTGTAAGAAATTTTTAATGACCACTTTCGCTATATTGAAATAAATTACAACTCGTACCTTGGCCGACGGCCCCGACGCCGGCGGTAGATAAAAATGAGAAGTTTATTTGTATTTGAGAGCTACCAACGCCGTATTTTTTGATATGCTTCTTCTCCATGTGGTATTTGAACGACCGGTCACTTCTATTATTTTTAAAATCGAAGGCGTAATGACTCTTGCAATAATTGCATTATGCTCGAGGTTAAGCATTGACCGTCTTTCTTATGAAATGCAATCGAAAGATGGAAGATTGATATTCCTTCAGTTTTTATTGAGGCGGTGGCATATCAACCGCTTCCTCCTCATCTTCATCCATATTGACGGCGGCCGGCGGTTCGAATTCGTCGGAGGTGGATAAATGCTCATCGAAATTGGTTTGATTATGATCGTCAAAGTTGATTTGATTATATAAGTTTTTAACTTCTTCTGGCGTCATATCATCGGGAACATAATCTCCGGCAACGGCCGAAAGTTCTCGTCAATATCCTCGAATAGTATTAGAATTGATATTACGAGAGATCTTGCCATAATAATATTATAAAAGAAAATTAAGTAAAACAGGATTAAGAAGAAGAAACATTATTGTTGATAGTATTTTTGGCATAAATTAGCAACTTCAATTCAAACTTGAAAATATGAGAGAAGAAGAAGAATATATAGTAGAGATGAATTGGTGTGAGGACTGGTGTTGGAGAGTAGGGTATTTGTAGGTGTAGAAATTGATTAAAAGAACAATAAATTTTTTTTGAAAAACTAACCGTTGTTAACCTCCAGTTTCGGTTAACCAGTCGGTTAACTGCCCAACGACTAGTTTTTTTTGGCCGTTGATCATCAACGACTATTTGATCCGATCTGTTGATTTCAAACGGTCAAATAGGGTGGTTTAACCACCGGTAAATTTTATTTTTCGGTTAACCGACGATTTCGGTTGGCCGGTAACCTTAACCAAAATCGAACCGACGAATTTCGGTTGACGGTTATGATTTTAACCGGAATCGGCAGTCAATGGTTAACCGTAACTGGTTAACCGGCCAACCGTAACTGGAATCAACATGTCTACTAACAAATGAATAATAATCACTAAGATAATTACTAACACCTCCACTATCCATACTCAACATCTTGTCATTCAACCCATCAAAAGAACTTTCCACCATCTTATCAGATTTAGCTAGATAAAAGCATAATATAATGTATATCTATATTATATTATGTATATTTTTTCTTATAGAAGAATTCGATTTTTAGGCTAGTAAATATTATTAGAACTCTAGAGATTTGATCCTATTTCCTTATGAATGATATTTACTTGCTTTATTTTGCATATATCTTGTTCTTTATTTTGTAAGTCTCATATACAAGTACGATGTGCCTAAATATAGATGAGGGATATATCACAAACAACTCATTTAGAGATTAATCGAAAAAAATGATTTAGAGCACATTTTATTCTTCTTGCAGATTTTTGTATTTGGTGGATGTGAATGATTTCAGCATCCTCAATTGCATCTGAAATTATTTTCTTCCATAATTTTTATATTTTCATTAATATACAATTTTGTTATTGTGAGTTTTAGATTTTAGAAGAGATACTTATTTGGATTATATCTACTCTTAATGAGTTTTTAGTTTATGTTTACTTGGTAAATTACGACTTTTGTAAATGTTAAAACGCAAGTTTTGATTAGTAAAGGTTTTCGCCTTGTTGGCTCGATTATAAGAATAAATTATTCTTATAGTCAAAAGTTTAATACGTGTGTTTTATTTTCCGCTGTGCTTTATTTTACACTTTACACATGACACGTGTTTTGTATTGATTAAAATTGTGAATCGAGTTCTGCAATTCTTTCGATTTTTAAATTATAAGAACCCACAAGGGAAAGTTGTAAAAGTACGTTATTAGTATTTGTGTTCAATGGGGAACTGTTTTAAAGCTTTGTTATTGCTTTCGGAACTCAGTGACCCAAAATCCTGACTCCGGCCCTGCTCGCCGACCTGCCCTGCCCCATTGCCACTCGTAACTCTTTGTTTTCAAATTCCTTCCTTGTGCAGTCTACATTTCACGGGCCTCAGATTTTCCTTAAAAACGAATTCTTTACTTTAAAATAGGCCATTAATACCGCAGTAGATATTTTCTTATTATAATGCCCTGGATGTGATGGGTGGTATTGTTATGATAAAGGTATTGAACATAAATAGTTGATATACTCGAAATGATAATGCATGCCGATTTCAATACTCAGAAAAGGAATAACAAAAAAATTACATTTTGTGGATTATATAGGCTCCACTCGCAATATGCGATTAAAACGCATTTTAGGCCGTAGCTTAGAGTGTTCGACTTGCTACATATTGATACACCTCTAAGGCTATTGTAAGAAATTGTCTGTCGTACAACTGATGATATTCGATGCAATGGATCTCGAATACTCAATTAGCCTGCAAGAAATGAACGCGAGTTAGATATTTCCATTAAAAAATGGTATATAACATAAAAATAGTATGAAACATGCAGAAACTTCATTTGATACGGAAAAAGCTTTTAGTGTGACGTTGAACTAATAATGCCAAAAGCTTAGCTAAAGGACAAGAAGTCCAAGTGAGGACAAATGTTTTAAAAAGTTATCCAGATTTGCAAAAGAGTTTGAGAAAAAAGTAATATAAATATTTGAGTTAGGTGAGTCAGAGTATCTTCATTGATATCCGAGAAAAACAAGTGGGCGCCAATGTATTTCACAATGAAAATGTAATTATTATTTGAAGCAGGATCTAGTGAGCACATGACCATTGGAATGTTATCCTTAGAAAGGACGTGGGATTAGATCTCATGTGGCCATTTCTTCTATTCTATAGGATAAGAAATAAAAAAGAAAGAAAAGAATAATGTATTATTATTTACCTTAATCAGCGGCAACTCCCATTGGACCGGTAATTCGGGAAGGGGACGTTACCGGACTCAATGTGGTTGAGGTCCTCTACGAGAACTTGGTAGTGTCTTTTCACTTCCTCGACAGACTTCCCACCCACAGCCCTGGCAATGTTATGCCAGCGGTCGGGGGTGTCCTTGTCGTACACGGCCAGAGCCTTCTCAAATTGTTTGTTCTGCTTCATCGTCCATGAAGAAGAAAGTGAATTTGACGCCATTGAACCTTAGCAAAGAAGATGATTGTGGAGGGATGATTAGAAGTGATTGATTGGTGTGTTGAATATCAGCTCCTTATAAATAGGAGAAAGTGGTGGGGTTTTTGCCAGTTGGGGAATATGAATTTTTGAAAGGACAGAATATTGAGTGACTCTTCTATGTTAAATACCACACATAGGAATGAAAGAGGAGAATCTCGGATTTTTGGGACATTTATTCTATTGTCATTTTCGTTGGTCATAATATTATGTTTATTAATTGATTATGCAGGGAAATGCTCGAAACATGTTTTTTAGTTCTGAATATGCATGCTTTAATCTTGTTAATTTGAGCATCACCTAAATTTAAGTTACCATTTAGAGTCAAATGCCAAACATTTATCCGATTTTCGCAAGAAATCGACACTAAGGCTCTGTTACCTCTTTCTTGCCAGGAAAAGTCTTCAATGTGTCTGAATCTGAAGCTTGATCAGTATTAACACTAGAATAATAATCGTACTAATATCTTTTGCAATAAAGCTAAGCGGATCAGTTTCTTTTGGGCAAATTATTAGTTGGACCCGGGTGCACCTTATAAGGTGCACCAATTCTCTCATATAAAAGGCTATTCTAGAATTATACGAGCCTTTTTCATTTCTTTTTTCTGATTGCCTTTCAACCACACGCGCTCCTCTCAAAAATTCTCATCGCCGATCTGAAAAAAATTAATCAAAAAACTCCATCGCAGTCTAAACAAAAATCGATCACTGCGGAGAGGTTTTCAATCTGAATAACAATCGATCACCGGCGAGAGGTTTATCATCACCGAGAAGATTATCCTTTCGCAATTTCCGCCGAATCAATTGGATTTTTCTACGATTTTCATCAATCAAAGTTCACAATTTTCTACGATTTTCATCAATTAACGCCGAATTAATTGCTGCTGCGAATGGATTTGAATCTGTTACAGGTTCCAATGGACACGAATCGGATCGAGGGTAAGTTATTTATTGAAGTTGATTTATTTTCGTATTAAATTAGGTTTTAAGCTATTTCTATTTTTGTTACTGCAGCTCTTCCGATTTATGTTTCTACTGCAAATATTCCAGTTTCTGGGAATGGTCCGAGTTCGAACATTGATGAAAGTAGTTCTATTACAGGAGCAGGTATATGATTTCTCCTTTTACGATTTATGGAAGGGAATGTGTGATAATTTGTGAGTCTGTATGTGATGATATCTGAAAGTAGAATGTGATGATATCTACAAGTAGAATGTGATGATATCTGAATGTAGAATAATGTGATATGTGAAAAGTAGAATGTGATGATATGTCAGTTTGTATGTGAAAATATCTGAAATTATAATGTGATGATATCTGAATGTAGAATGTGATGATATCTGAAAGTAGAATGTGATGATATGTCAGTCTGAATGTGATGATATCTGAAAGTAGAATGTGATGCTATCTGAATGTAGAATATGATGATATTTGAATGTAATGTATGATGAGTTGTCTCGATGTTATGTGATGATATATGGTATTAATATGTGATTAATATTTTTATTAATCACATGTTTTTTGTTTGTTTTAATTTTTTGTCTTTTTGTAGTGAATGATGATAGTCAGCCAGCTGAGAGAGCAATGCGTGATGATGATTTGGTTGGAATTATAGTAAATTCTATTGACGAGGCTTATAATTTGTATAATGATCATGCGTTTAGGGTTGGGTTTAGTGTTAGGAAGGGGAAGGATAGGAAGAGGGTTGATGGCTCAATTTCGATGAAAATATTTCTTTGTTCTAAGGCTGGACAGAAACAAGTTTTAAAAAAAAAGCAGGTCTTATGCGAAATTACATGTGAGAACAGGCTGTCCTTCTTTTATTCGATTTGATATTGATCGTAGTGGTTTGTGGGTTGTTAGTGCACATAAAAATGATGTTGGTGTGGTTGGTGTGGCCGATGGTGTTTGGGTTTTGAAAAACCAGTCTGGTGGTTCACCTTTTTTAGGGTTTAGCATTAGAGATGCATATAATGCATTGAGTAAATCGAACGTATTTGATGGTACTGATTCGAACACTTTGATTCAGATTTTTAAAAATAAGCAAGCTAATGAGAAGGACTTTTTTTTCGATTTTGAGGTCGATAGTGAGTCTAGGCTTTATAGTTTTTTTGGAGAGATGGTCGTATGCGGCAGGATTACGAATTATTTGGTGATTTATTGGTGCATGATACTACGTATCGCACTAACAAATACGATATGATTTGTGGTCCATTTGTCGGCATGAACCATCATGGTAAGAATGTAATGTTTGGGTGTGGGTTCCTTATGAATGAGAGAATTCAGTCTTTTGAGTGGTTGTTCGGCGCTTTTTTGAGATCTATGGGCGGTAAGCACCCTTACAATAATGACCGACCAATCTGCTGCCATGGCTGCTGCTATTTCCAAGATTTTCCCAATGTCATGACCTCGACTCTGCGTTTGGCATATTGGAGAAAATTCGAAGATAAATATCAGATCGCTAAGAAGTCAAAAAGGTTTCATAGACCTTTTCAATTATTTGCTCAAATACGTTGAAAAGAGGCTGAATTCCAGTCTTACTGGGAAAAGTAAGTAAATTTTTTTATGTTTAACTTGTCTGTTAATTTTTGTTGATAATATATTGCAGAAATATGTGATGATATTTGGACTTATTATGTGATGATATGTAGTAGAATTATGTGATGATATATGTCAGCAGTTTGTGATGATATATGAAACAGATTCAGGTTTTCAGAGTTTTCTTTTTTTTCTAAAGTAAATTGTGATGATATTTGTCAGCAATGTGTGATGATATGTGTATGTAGTGCGTGATGATATCTTTGTTAGTAATGTGATGATATGTGAAGTACAATCTGTTTTTAGGGTTTTGCTTTTTTAGTAATGATATGTGGAAGTAAAGTGTGATGGTAACTATGAGTTTTGAGTGATTGAATGTGCCACTAATGTGTGATGATATCTGAAACAAATTCAGGTTTTCAGAGTTTTCTTTTTTTTTTCTAATGATATTTTTGGTATAAAGTGTTTTAATATGTATCGGTAATGCTTGGTTTTCTATTTTATTTCAGGATGCTTACAGATTATGGATGTCAGAATAATACTTGGTTAAAAAGGCTTTATGATATACGAGGAAAATGGTGTCCTGCGTTTAACAAGGACTGGTTTTCAGGTGGCATTTTATCTTCTCAAAGAAGCGAGAGCACAAATCATGCTCTTACAAGGAAATTATCAAAGACGGATGGGCTTTGCGATTTCTACAACATGTTCATTGGAGTTGTGTCCGAGTGGAGGAGTAAAGAGAACGGAGATGACGTACGTTGCATGCTAGGTACACCCTCTATGGCCTTAAATGATGTAAAGTTGGTTTTACACGCTAGAGATGTGTGTACATTTGAAGCTTTCTCTTTATTTGAAGATCAATATATGAAAGGGACTGCATGTCATCAATCTTTATTCTCTATAGAAGGGTCTACTATGACATATCATGTATGGGTTGAGGGTAGGGATYTTATAAAACATGCAGTGACTTTTAATGCTGCAGATTTGTCGTATCTTGCACGTGCAAGTTATTTTTTGAGGTTGGTATTTTGTGTTGTCATTGTTTGCGTGTAATGAATATACATTGTGTTTGTGCTATTTCGAAGAGATATGTTACAAAAAGATGGCGCAAGGATATTGTTAGTGATCGTGTTTTAGATGATGTTCCTGTATTTGATTCTTCGAGTAAATCAATGGCGGGCTCATTATGGATGATTCAAATGAATAGAAAGTTTCAGAAGTTGATTTTAGCGAGTGAAGACAATATTGAAGCTCGATCGAAGTGTGAAGAAACTTTTGAAAGTGCTAAATTTAGTATTATACGTGAAGTCGGCCCCATTTATTTTGAAGACTCTGTTGATCCATCTCTGAGTTGTGTTATTCAAAATTCTCAAAGTTGTCGTGAGAAAGGTAAGCAGAATAAAAGGGAGAAGAGTAACCAAGTGAAAGGAAAAATAAATCGAGTGCAAATTGCCGAATCACAAACTAAAAAGGCCTTAGAAAGTCTACAGGTATTTATTCTGTAATTTATATATTATTTTTTTGTAATGTGGTCGTTTTTTTATTCTGTTCTATTTTTTTTCAATATGGTATTTCTACATTTGTCGGAGACGGTTATGTTGTGCATCCGAGTGTTGGTCCAACATCGTGTTCAAATTTCATAGTTGTTAGTTTGAATACGAGCTCAAAGCTTCCACCATTGCCACATTCTTTTGAGTTGTAATTCTTTTAATTTAAAGTCAGTTTATAGTTAGTATTTTTTTATGACTGGTGTTTGTTCTTTAGTTGTGGTTAATTTTTGAATCTTAAAATTTATTTTTAACAAATAAATTGTTTGGTAAATCAAAATGTGTAGATGGTGTGTGGATGTTATATGTGATGATGTGTCATTACATATCATCATACAGAACATGAACATGTCATTACATAGAACATGAATATATCATCACACAAAAAGTGTACATATCATCATAAAAGTCAATATATATTTGCAGTAAAATAAAAATTCACAAATGATATAACATTATACAGATATTAAACATATCATTACAGAGATTGTAGCATCATTACTATATCATAACTCATATATTCGCAGAAAAAAAGTAATATGAGGTTCACAAATGATATATCATCGCTCAGATCTGGAACATATCATCAGATTGTTCTTGAACATATCATCAGACTGTTCTTGCACATATCATCAAAATGTACATATAAAATCTTATCACAATTTTTGAAACATAGAACATGCGGATATCATCATACAGAGAATCGATGGTTGAACTATAGAATCGAAAGCATATAGTTAAAATACAGATGAATCAACATCAATTGATGGCTAAACCCTAGAATCGGAAGAATCGAAAGTATATAATTAAATTTTGTGAAGTAATAAGCGTTTTGTGATGAATCATTATCAGTCGACGATGAAACATCATCAATCGATGCTGAAACATGTACCAGTGTGTGAACTGAACTGAAAGTTGAAAAGGAAAAAAAATCAAAAACTTACAGGCGGAGAAGATGAAAATTGTTCGGGAGAAATTGTTGCAGCGTCCGGTGGAAGATGATATTTGCTTGAAGAAAATTGTTTCAACTTCTGGGAGAAGATGAAAATTGCAGCGTCTGAAAATTATTTGGAGATTGAAGAGATTTTGGTGAAAAAAACGAAGCGTCTGAAATAGCGGGAATTTGCAGAGTTTTTTCTCACTTTTGGTGAAAAGAAAGGCGCATGAACGGAGGGTTGAAAAGAGAGGCGCGTCCAATTTTGTTGCAGGCGTCCAATTGTGTTGCCAACGTGTAATGAAATTAGGGACCCGATGCACCTTATACCATGGTCCTGGATCCATGGTATACCCACTCTTTGTTTTGGACCGGCAAAGATTAATTTTTTTTTTTTTTACTCTTATTAGTTAAGATCCATATCCACCATATATATATGTTAATTCTGTTGACACATGAATGATGTATCAGCTTATGATTAATTCAAATTACATGTGTCATTTTTTTGTGCATTCAAAATCTTACCTGTCACCATCTCATGAATTTTCTCCAAAAACTTCCATTTGAAGTTTTTATTCCTCCATATAAATTATTTTTTTTATTTGCCTTCGTCATCAGATTTTCTAGGGTTAAAAACTCTTAACTCTCTCGCCTACTAGCAACTCTACTTCTCTCTTCCACTGCCCCTCTATCTCGACTCGCTCGTCAGATTTTCTAGGACTTGCTTACCAGTCGCTCTACCTCTGTTTGCCGCTGCCCCTCTCTCTCTCTCCCGCCTCCGTTTTAGAGTTAGTAACATGATTCTTTTTCTTTTCTTTGTTTTCGATTCAGATGAAGTGCATCTTCGATTTTTTTTTTTGCAAGATACCTTCGAATCAATAAAATTTATGGTTGGTTTATGTTACGGATCTGTGACTTTTTAAATCTGAGATCGATCAATTATGGATTCGAATATTTGTTGTTATTTTTTCGATTCGTATGAATTGCGTAATCAGAAAATCATTTATTTTGGAAAATATGTGCTTCTATTGAGATATTTTGATTCAATTAACATATATACTTATGAATCTTATTGGGATTATTCTTCGATTTGCTTGAATTTATAATATTAAATTTAGTTTAATTCATTCCCACCAAAAGATCCTTTATTTAGGAAAACCTGCTATTGAGTTATATTGGTATATATACCTAATGATTTTTGTTGGGATTATTACTAGTGATTTTTGAATTATATTCTTGGTGTTTTTATTATTCTGCATTTTTTTGAACTGATGATTGGTCAGTTGAAACTATGTGTAAATCCATGKATTCGATTAATGTATATTGTTAGGTTATTTGATCATGTATAAAACTATGTATTTTTAGATGGTATGCGTTCATTTATGTTGCTCCATGCATGTATATTTTTATTAGCTTCTCTATCTTCGTATATTTATTCTACTGCGAAACATAATCCATTGATGGTAAAAACAATCCTGAGCATAATAGAAGGTCCAAGGACTTGAGTAACTTCACCACTCATTTTGCAATGACTCTTTTCCAGGTGATTTTTCCCCCTCTTTTCTCATGTTATATTTCAATAATTCGTTTTGTTGGCAAACTATGCAAAATAAATAAATAAATAAATAATAATAATAATAATAATAATGATAATTATTATTATTATTATTATAATGATTGTCTGCTTATGAGTACTTTTAATCAATTTTCAGCTTATATTAGTAAAACTTTGCAAATACTCCCAATAGTAAACAAAGAGTCTTCAAAGTGCTTTTAGTTGTTTGTGTCTAAGAAAAGTTTATTTTTTCAAAATTATGCTGCCAGCCCAAACGGGACGCATTTCAATCACCATACATTGAGACTCCTCAAGTGCTGGATGCGGCAGTTTGTTGTCATCTATCCGATATGTTCCATCTCGATGGTAACGTTGCAAGTTATTGGGTTATATGTATCCGAGATGGCTGGGCTGGACATTCACAATCATTTTCAATTTATTATCTGCATCAAAGGGATCATTTCTTCTTCTTTTGGCAGGTAAAGCAATGTTAGCTTGAGATAGGTCATATTATCCAGTTCTTAGCCCTGACTTTTGGTCACAGATTGATTTGTTATATATATGATTATGATGATGATAAAATGATCCAATTACTTTCATGTTTTGATTTTTATTGTCAACAGTTTGTTGTCTCCTGTCAGTTGTTATTATTCGTTCATTATTTTTATTCATTTTTTTGCAGTTTATGTTTAAATTTTAAATATTACTATGAAACTAAAAATGGGCTTTATTAAACTTTTTTTTTTTACAAAAGCCATTTGGGCATCAAAATGAGGTATTTTTACTAACACTATGTTTCATTTCATGGCATTGATGTAAAGCCTGAGAAACGAGAAGTTCTCTTGTTGGAAGCAAAGATATGACATAGTTCTAGGCATCGCAAAGAGTTTGCTTTATCTTCACGAGGAGTCTCACTATCACATCATACACCGTGACATCAAAGCTAGGAATATCCTCCTCGGCTATAAGTGGATCCCTAAGATTTGTTATTTTGGCATGGCCTGTTTGTACACTGAACACCAAACGCACGTTAACACCCGTGTAACCGGTACCAAGTATTTCTTTATTTATATATATATACCCTTCCAAAAAAAAAAAAAAAACTACACTCGAAATTTGTAATTGTATAATAGAGTTGGAGTTAACGCAAAAATTACTTTGGGCTAAATTAAAATACAAAAATTAATGATGGATGGAAGTGGATACATGGTACCGGAATATGTGATGTATGGCCATCTTTCCGAGAAGGCGGATATGTTTAGCTTTGGGGTTATGGTTCTTAAGATTTAACCAACTATCTTTAACCATTTTTGCATGTTGCTTTGGGGTTATGGTTATATGGTTCTTAATATGGTACTGGAATATGTGATGTATGGCCCTTGATCTTTGACATAATTACGAAAAAACCAGCTATCTTTCCTAAAAAAAAAATACTTTTATTAAATCTTTAACCATTTTGGCATGTTGAATCTTAAGTTGATTTCATGATCTAGCTATCTATTTTTGGCAAATGGGGTTTAATAAAATAATTTTGGATTTTGCAGACATACAATCGATACAAGAAAAACAGGGGGTTTAAATTATAGACCCCATATTAGAGTTGTCTCGAGATAACCACCGCAATCAAATCTATACCTCTATAGTATAGGAGGCCTGCAGGTTTTTGGGGGTGACATATGTCACCCTCTAATTGGTTTTTTCTTTTTTCTTTTTTCTATTTCTTTCTTTTTTCTTTTCTTTTGATTTGTTTTGTTTGTTTTTTCTTTTCTTTCTTTTATTTATTTATTTTGGGTTTTATTTTTAATAAATTTATATATAAACAATATTTTAAAGATCACATAATTGTTTAACTAAAAAAATAGAAATTTAAAAATCTAATTAATTAGTGTAGTTTTATTTTCTCATTAAACTACATTTTGAATTATGATATTTTTATTATCAACATATTAAAAATAATAATTTTATTATTTAATAAATGTATTTTTTATTTCTTTGTAATTTAATTTTTTTTCTCTCCATAAACAATTAAATTTCGTCGTCAATAACTTTTTGTTCTAAGGACGAAACTCATTTATCTTTCCTTTTGTTTTTCCCTTTCATATTTTAAATTCTTATTTTAGATTTTTGTCCTTAGGTGGCAGTCATAAAAATTACCATTTAATTTTTATTTAAACGAAAGTTATTAATTTTTTTTCTAATATATTTTCAAGTAAAAGAATAAGACTCAAATCTTAAGATGAATTAGTATTAATAAATAATTGTATGAGAAAGGGAATATTATATTGTATAAAGAATAATTATTTCGTGCTAATCTAATAAATTCGAAATGTTTATAATATGAATGACTATTATTAATAAATGCATATTACGTAAAGAGAAATTATATTTTATAAAAATTAATTTTTTAAAGACACATAATTTAATATATTCAATCTACCTATACAATATAGGAAAATTTAGAGAGTTAAGGAGAATAGTATTTTTTTTTTATTTTTTTTCACTAGATAGAACATACAATTGCTATATCACGAACCATGTTCAGTGAATTTGAATACATGGATACATTAAATTAAAATTTCGGATATATTATATATAAAATAAATATACAACATATATAGATTATTACATAATATCAAGTTGCACTACTAAGTATCCTTAATAGACAAATATGTTTGAATTAGAACTAATTTTGCAAAGTGTATGCACTTTATATTTGTATATTAAGCAAATTGGCACTCTAAGCATTAGTCGGACTCCTTAAAATTTATTTTTAAAATTAAAAAAATACTAAAAAAATTTAGTACACCTCAAAAAAATAAAATAGAATTAAAAAAAAATCCTAAAGTAGAGAAATTAAACTAAATTAAAAGTAATCCAAAAATTAAAAAGAAACACTTAAACTTACTTTTTGGGAGTTGCTTAATGAAATGTACCCCGTTCGATTGTCTAACACAAACTTTTGTATTTTATATTATCCATGTGTTAATTGATAAAATATTATAATATAATTTATTTATTTTCCTTTCACTACAAATAAATAAAACTCAACATCAATAATTTTTAATAAATTTGACCCGCAACGATGTACGGGTCAAAATCTAGTAAATATGTAAAGTTGAGATGAATCACCCCTTATTTGTGCGTGTATATATGTAGACATATAGAAGTTTGACTATAAGTGGGCTGAGTTTTGTTTTATCAAATATAATATAATAAAGTAACAAATGAATTTGGGAAAATAGGAATATATATATATATATATATATATATCGGCATCCCTGAGACTCTTAAGCCTCAATTTTCTCAGACTATCGTCGATTACTTCTCCTCTGGGATCTGGCACATTAAGGAGAGCTTCCTAGTCGCTTTCACCGATATAGTCGTTGACATCCTCCGGTTTCCTATTGTCCCTCACACCGAGGATAAACGCGTTTGATCTACCTCTCCTTCAAGGGATATCTCGACCAAACTTGCGTACGAACACCTCCGTCAGAAGTTTCTTAAGGTTCGATGGGGAAGTTGGATTTGGTCTTTTCATATTCCGGCTCGGTGCTCTATCACTGTTTGGAAGGCGATCTTTAATCGGCTAGGTGTCTTCGACGTGATCCGCAGGCGAGGGTTCATAGGTCCTTTCTTTTGTTGCTTTTGCTTTGCAAGTTCCGAGATGGTTGACCATATTTTTACGGACTGCCGGTTTTCGCGTCTTATTTGGGGCTGGATCGAGGATGCTTTCAACATCCAGCTCCCCCTTTCAGGTGGTTTTGCTCATTTTTGTGTTTATACTATTGACTGTCGTTTTAGTGCGCAGGTACTCTTCTTCTGAAAAGCGGCTTTCATTTTGACGATTTGGACGATCTGGAACCTTCGGTGCAATTTCGTGCATAATGGAGCTAGACCTTCCACCACAGAGGCTCTTATTCTCATCCGCTCACTTATTCTGGAGTCTTCTGCCCTAGATCATGTCACGATGTCAAACACTGTTACAGACCTGATTTGTTTGCGCAAATTGGGTGTGCGTGGTAGGCCCGCGCCTCCGCTCACCCTTACCCCTATGTCCTGGTTACCCCCTCACCTGGCTGGATTAAGGTGAATACGGATGGTAGTGCTCTGTGTTATCCTGGAGATTGCGTCGCGGCGAGAATTTTCCGCACATGCAGGGGCTTTATAAAAGGCGGATTTTCGAGATCGCTTAACCAGGGTTTTGCCTTTGAGGCTGTTTTGCATGTAATTGTTTTGTTTTCCCTAGTATCTTTATCTAGAGTTTAGCATTGTTTTTAGTCATTTTGTGTCGTTTATTCTAGTTCTTAGGTCATTTTCTTGTTTTTGCTTCTATGCTTAAAGTGTACAAAGTGTGAAGATATTTGAGTTATTTTTGGGTTTTTGAGTTTGAATTCTTGTTTTGTAGGTGGCTAACAGGATTATATTCACTCGGCGGACGTTTTGGACCAAAAAATGAGAAATTCGAGCCGAAAGAATCCAGGATCGACTGAAAAGCTCCAAATCAACCGCATGAAAGCAGGGCAGTCGATCGACTGCGGCGTTGAGACTTCGGGAATTTTGAGCTTTTTTTACGATTTTGCCCTTACAAACAACTATAAAAAGCCTACATCTTGCACTTATGAAGGACCACTCCCCTCCCAACCCTAACTTGGGTTTGGGATTGAAATTACTCTCAAGCTCTTGGATGATTTTCTCTTCGTTAGGATTTAGATTCAATTTCAAGTTTTGATGTAATTTCCTTTTCCAGATTAGATTTAATTTCAAGCACCTCCTTTGATTTGTAAATTTAAGAAGAATTCAAGTACTCCCTTGTATTGTTGCTTTTGACTGCAATTACATTCAAGCTTTCATTCCTTTCTTAATTCAAGTTTTTTTTCAATTTAATGTTTTGTGCTTTGGTTTCATGCTTTGTTCTTCAATTTCATGCTTTTTCTTCATGTTATACTTTTTGCCTTAACACCTTGAATTCATGCTATATCTTAAGAACTGGCTATAGAATCTAGATGAGTGACACATCTAGATCATAGATCGGTTCTTGGCTCGTCTTGATTTCAAGTACTTCATATGCTTTATTTTGATTTCTATTTTCATGCATAGTTTTAGGTTGAATCTTAGATTTATACTTTGTTACTTGTTATTTTCTGTAAAGATTTAAACTTTGACGTCAATTTTCATTGCTCTTTCTATTCATGCTTTCGATTTTTGCTAATTTGCCTTATTTGAGTTTTTATGCATAGTTGTACCTTGTGCTTGCATGCTTGTACTTGATGAAACATTGCATTTTCTTGCTTATTTTCATTATTGCTTTGTTTTTCATATTGAGGCATAAGACGAGGCATCCGGCCAACTTGCTATTTCAATTTCTAGAGTAGTTTAATTAGTTTAATTGCATTATTCTCATTTTCCTTTACTTTTCAAAGCTTGAAACACATTGAAACTCTCCATTGAATTGAATTCCGATAATACCAAGCCAAATGAACCTTTTATTTCCAAAACCACGAAAAACTACATTTCAAAATGGCGCCGTTACGACTCTGCTTGGTTAAGACTTTCGATTTGGTTGTAGTTTCATTGTGTTTTTAGCTTTCTTTGTTTTTTGACATTTTTTAAAGTATGTTAGGTAATTGTAGCTTTGGTGGATATATTCCCGACATGGGAGGGAATGGTGCAAAACAGGTCGGGATTGGATTGATGTATAATGGCCTTGGGAACGTGGGAGGGCATGGTGCAAACCACGTTCCCAATGGTGATTTTGGTTATGGGCAACCCGACATGGGAGGGCATGGTGCAAACCATGTCGGATTTGATAGTTTCTCAGGTGTGAATGGTTCCTTGGGTAGTTATGGAGCTCCAAATTCCTATCTGAACGTGCAAGCTCCATATTCCTATCCGAACTTGCAAGCCCCGAATTCCGGCCCATATGGCTATGGTGCTCTACAAAATTATCCGATTATGCCGAGCCCGAATCCCGGCCCGTTTGGATCCCCACCCGTTTATAATTTCAATTCGATGATGAATATGATTCCAAGTGGAAATGTGGGTGGTGGATATCTGAATCCCGGCCTGTATAACGATTCTCATCCTCCCAATTGCAATCAAGCCCCGATTGGTGCCACTACTAATGCCCAAGATCTCGATGCTTATGCGTACTTTGGAGGTTTGAGCTCCGATGCACCCCCTATCCGCACTATGGGTGATTTTAACAAACTATTTTTGGGGACGTTTCATCCTCCCGAGCAAAAATCTTTGCAAGCGACATATTCTAAGGCAAGCATTGCTTATTCCTCTAAGGATCTTGAGGCTTACGAGTTGTTTGGAGAGCCGAAATCTATTGTTGCAAGTGCCCCCCCCCCCCCCCCCCCCACATCCGCACTATGGGGGATGTTAACAGACCTTTCGTAGGATGTATGGAGGATATGTATGGAGGCCATGGATAGCCGGTGGGACCCGATTGTGCTCCACCATTGTTTACTCCGCCGCCGACTCCTAATCCTCTTGTTACTCCTCACGAGGGCCCATTTCATCCGGCCACCCCGATCATTACTTCTACTCCATCCCCCGGTCCAGATATATGGGCCATTACACGATAATTCTCAAGTCCGCCTTCACATACTTTTCCGATCGCGTTCTTCGATAAGTGTGGGGTGGTTGAGGATACGATCGTCTCACCGTCGGAAGAAGATGTGCTTTCAAATCCGAGTGTTTTTACTCCTCTTTGCTCCACTCCCGTGGACCTCCATTTGCTTTCTCTTTCAAAAGGTTCAATTTTCGATCGGATATATATGGACACGATCGAAAGTATAGTCAAACGAGTTTATATGGAGAATAGGAGCATTGAGGAAGATATTGTCTGGGGTGTTAATATTGAGGATCGTTTTGAGAATGACGAGCCCCTTGTTCTTGATGATGAGCCCCTTGTTCTTAACGATGAGTCCGTTGTGCCTCTATGTAACCAAGACTTGTGTGAAAAAGTTTGTTTATGGGTCGTTGAGGGGGAGGTGGGGGTTATTGATGGTAAGATTGAAAAAATTGACGATTATCTTAAGGAGGAAGAGGAGAGCAAGTCGATTATTATCCTTGCAAATTCGCATCGAGAGGAAGGTTAAAGGGCTTGATGTTCTTAAGAGTGCTATGGATTGGATACCGGGAGTGGTTGAAGGAGTCAGTTCTTTGAATTCGAGTCTTGAAGATATGGTAAAAGCCGAGATGTGGAGGTTGTTATTGGAGGGCTTGATGTTCATGATGTCCAAAAGCGAGTGGGTGAAGCTCATTGACTTGGTGCCCAAGACGAGCGGCTTGTTAGTTCTTGAGGATGAAGAAGGAGGGTTGTTAGCCACGAGGGCCTCAACGGGTTGGAGGATATTGGTCGAGTTTAATAAGTTTCATGAGACCACAAAGAAAGTTCGTTTCTCTCCCCCGTTTATCGACCACATGATGGACAAGCTAGCCGGCCAATATTCATTTTGCTTTTTCGATGAGTCGTCGGGGCACTTAAAAACCACCATCCCACCCGAGGACCTAGCTGAGACAAGCTTCAATTGCCTGTTTTGAACGTTTGATTTTTGGCGGATCTTATTTGAGTTATGCAATGCGCCAAGAACGTTTCAAAGAGTGAATCCTCCCGACAAGGAGGAAATTATTTTGGTGGACCCTCCCGTTATCTTTCCGCCTTGATCAAAATGGGAGTGCGTCGAGCTAATGACGTAAAACAAGCGCTTCTTGGGAGGCAACCCAAGTTCTTCTCCTTTATTTATTTTATTTTCTTTCTTTCTTCTTAAAATGAAAATACAAAAACATTTGAAAATTTGAAAAAACAAAAAATATTTTGTTGAGATTCATCTACATATTTTCTTGAGTCTTTAATTTAGTGTGACTTTCTTATATAGTGTGTTGTTTTACGACTTCAACCTTGGGCGATTAGATAAGTTGGTAGCGTTTGTGGAGCCAAAAGATACTATCCATGCTCGATTTTCATTTGGATTGCTTAGATGCCTAGGTGGACCCCACCGAGCTCGACTCAAACTCGCTCAGTTAAGGAAGATTTTATTCACCCTCCTTTTACTTGATTTTCATTAAAATGTGATAAGGCTATTGCATGGTTTAAGTGTGGGCTGGGTAGGTGGTTAGGGTCCCGGTTTTTGTCAAGCATGATTTATCGTTCTTAACTCGAGCCTTGGCGAAGTGACGCATTCTTGGCGAAGTGACGCTTACTATTTGCGCTTTTATATGGTTGAGTCGATTTTTGTGTCATTTGTGTCTTTATTACATTATTGAACAACTACACATGCTTGGAAGTTTGAATAGTCGGGTTTTTATATGTTTACTAGTACAAAAACAAGATTCCAGAACAGGCATTTAAGAACGCCTCAGGAGGCGGCGTTCTTAAATGTCAGGCGGTGGCATTTTTGTAATAAAAGTGTCACATACGAGAACGTCTTTTTCAAAGACGTTCTGGTATACTGGATATCAAGAACGTCGTTAAAAAGACGTTCTCGTATGTTAAATATCAAGAACGTCTTTAAAAATGACGTTCTCGTATGTTAAATATCAAGAACGTCTTTAAAAATGACGTTCTGGAAAGTAATATTAAGAACGCCTTTAAAAAGGCGTTCTCGTATGTCATATTATTTCTGTATTAAAATATACCCACAAAACTAATTTTTCTAATTAAAAAATAAAACAAAACCCTTATCCCTAGCCCCTTTCTCCCCGATCCATCTCTCCTCTGCCAAAACTTTACACTCCCGCACAAGAACAAAGCAGCCGGCGAGAAAATCTAACAGTGGAAAGGCACCGAGGAAACAACTGGCGACTAGGGCGGCGAGGATATCTGCTCCGACGACTCACCGAGGAAGCAGCTGGCGACTAGGGCGGCGAGGAGATCTGCTCCGACGACTCACCGAGGAAGCAGCTGGCGACTAGGGCAGCGAGGAAATCCGCTCCGGAGACTAGTGGCGTCAAGAAGCCCCATCGCTTCGGGCCAGGGACGGTTGCGCTCCGTGAGATCCGCAAGTACCAGAAGAGACCAGGTTCGATTCTAGTTAATTGGACGGGCCAAAATGGGTAAGGGTATTTTAAATTAAGCGGAGATCTGAATCTGGTGCCCCATCTCTATAAATTAATTTGCCGAAGGTGAATTCAAAATTCTCTGTCCTTTCACCTTTTTTTTAATGATGTGCGCAATTTTCCATAATAAACACACTGACACACACATATTGTAATTTTGCATTATTATCTCTTGTATATGCTTTTTTCCAGATGCATTATTCGATCCACTGCTTAATCTATCGTTTCTAGGTTTTTGAATTCCGTTTTTCGATTAGCGCGGAAATTTGATCTCGTTTTCCCGGTGCAGGTCATTCAGCTTACAGGG
>BMAC01000584.1:364306-378152 GCA_014905375.1 Phtheirospermum japonicum
CTCCTCTTTGGTAATATGTATATTTCGCCTCAGCATATTTGCTCATATGGCCATGCCTTATTTTGCATGTGTTTCATGTACATATTACACTTATGGGGTTCATGTTTTTGGTTACGTCTGCATTACTTGGATATGTGAGTGAACTCTCTCTCTCTCTCTCTCTCTCACACACACTCCTTTTGTAGTGGGAGGTCTTTCCATATAATGCTTATATTAAAGTTTGAAGTTCTAAAAAGCGTCGGAAGCTGTGTTTCACCTTTTTTTAAGCTTATTCCGTATCACTATATTTTCAATATATTGATCTTTGGATTCTTTAAATATTTAATTAAATGTTTATAAGGGTAAGAGTCCTTTACTGCTCTTGCTGAGTTTGAAAACCTTCTCTCCATTATTGTCTGTTTTTGAAGATTTATTTCAACCCTTTATCTGTCTGTCTAAACTCCTTCTGCAGATATATTCACCTCAGTTGGACTCACCTCCGCCAAGATGAGTTCATTTTGCGCATGGATTGTTTCAACTCTTCTTGTATCAAGTATGCTCAAGTTCCTTTAGTTCTGTTTTTGACATCTATTTGCTATTGTTTTGTGGTAGAACTTATTTATATATAACAGGATGTCAGAAATTATGGGGTTTTTTGGTTGAATATCTTAAGTCAAATTCTGTTCTAAATCTCTTTGCATAACCAAATTTAGAAATTTCTTTCAGAAGTAGTTGATTGTGAGTTGTCAGCCCATCCTTATCATCTCTATTTTCCTTTCGAAAATTATGCTAGACATTTGATGCTGTTGATGGAAAACAAGCTAGAAGAACAAGTTCATCTAGTCCATTGGGTGAACTTTTTGATCATGCTGTTGATGAATTTTTCTTGTTCATCATTCTGTTCATTTATTTAGCTCTGTCCTGATAATGATCTCACAAATTACTGTGCCCCAAAAAAATTGCAGGATGTGATGCTCTTGCGTGTGCGGTATGTTGTTGAATTTTACTTATTTATTTATTTTATTTCAGAGTGATTAGTGAAGATTGATTTAGAATTTCTTTATAGTTTGAGTCGTTTGCCTTTGGAAGCACTGCAATGTGTGGGCGGATTGCTTTCTGGTTCTGGGTTATATCAGCTGTTCCTTTCTACTGTGCTACATGGGAAAGGTAAGTTGGTTTGCTGCTTTGTGAAACTAGTGTTTTGAATAAGTACTATGTGCCAGTTTTTAAAATGGGGAATTTTTCTGCCCTTTGTGTACCACTAATATGGATGCTACTCTTGATGGGAAAATGTTCTGTTCATTCTCTCTTTAGTCCTGAAAGTTTGTACTCTGTTTTATTTTGCAGTGATAACGAAGATTGCTTTCTTTGTTTTTGGTTATTATTAGGCTATTAGATGATTAATTAAACATGATATGCCTAAGAAGTTTCCTTTGTTTACCATAGCAGCTTACAGTGTTTGTGCTGTTTTTTCTACAATCTTTTATCAGGGTTTCGTAGTTCCTCAGGGCCGCTTTTCCTAATAAATTTGATTTTGTGTTTCTTGTACATCTATTTTACCAATACTCGCATTCTTTTGGTTGTAACTATGCTTTTGTTAAATATGGTTTTAACTTTCAATTTTTTGTAAGGATATCTTGAGGAATGGCGGAAGAAATGAGTAACCAGTGGAGGTATTAGAAATTGTCAAGTGATCAAACGTCATTGGACGACATTAAATTCAGCGAGCTTAATCAGCCCATTGATGTGTTCCACAGGTAGTTTTGCTCTCCATAGCTCTGTTTATTTATATGCCTGTGTATAGATATGCCTCTCTGACTATTGATATGCCTCTCTGACTGTGTTGTTACATATGCAATTTATATGTAGCTATATTTATGGATTATTAACATTGGAAGACTCTTTATAAAGGAATGTGTGTTATTGAATTATGCTAGAAAGAGGCMGACTCGAATAATGTGTGTGCGATGTAACTCCTTGCAGAGCAATTTTTGTTATAACTTTAAAACTTAAAAAACTTGTTCATAATTAATGCCTTATTTGGTTGCCAATTTATATTTTATTATATAACTTTTTTTTTCCTGTATATATTTTTTCTTATTCGGTTTATTTTCTCCATATTTTGTTTCACCACTGTGTCCCCTGTCTAATTAAAAAATAGATTTATATTGAGTGCTTAGTTGAATATATATGTTGCATAAATTAATGAAATACTTACCCCAATTTATTCTTATGCGAAGATGCATAGAGTTAGTAGAATATAATTTGATAAGGTTGATTTGGAATCGTAACGAGAATATTAGCATAACTATTATTGTTGAAATTATATGAAAATTTTGATTTATTTCTGGATTATGGATTATGAAACTCGAAGTTATAAGTTGAAATTTGATAGTTTTATATCATGAATATGAATTCTTCATATTAAATATGGTATTAAGTACCTTATTTTCTATATGCCTTAATCACTCAGGTACTATTTTGCAATCAGCTCTAAACTTGTTCACCAGGCAGCCCGCTGAATTTTGGTTGAACCTGTCCGCGCCGGAGGTTCCAGATGACAGCGGGGTAGAATTGGGAATTTACAAGGCGCAGTTGCCGGCGAGTAATCCGGTGACACAACAGCAGCCTCACGTGAAGAAGAGAAGGCGTGGGCCCCGCTCTCGGAGTACCGAGGGGTCACCTTCTACCGGAGAACTTGAAGATGGGAATCCCATATCTGGTTCGTCTATACAGATTATCTCTCTCTCACACACTGCGGAATAATATGGTTTTAGCACTATATAGTATATATGGTGCATGCATGTGTGTTGTGTGTTTATGGTGCTTTGCTAAGGATAGATGGAACGATGTTGTACATTAATGGTGCAGTAGTATTATACTTTTAGCAGTCAACAAATAGTATTATTATTTTTCTAAGTTTATTTTTCTCTAAGAGCATCTTCATATTTGGTAATTGTGTATTATTGTGATTAATGTCATGTGTTGTTTGATCTTTAGATTATATAAATGAAATGTATTTTGTGAATTAAATAGGTAATAAAATTGTATGAGCAGGCCTGGGAAAGTAAATCTGGAACGAAATTTGATGTATTTGTTGGCCTGCTTTCATTTTTTTTTTAAATTTTTTTATTAATTTCTAGAACGGTTATTCAAAAACCCGTTCTGGAAAGTATACTTTCCAGAACGCCTGTTATAGAGGAGTTCTCGAAAGTATACTTTCAAGAACGCCCCTTTTTCAGACGTTCTCGAAATTGTACTTTCCAGAACGTCTATTTCTTAGGCGTTCTCGAAAGTACATTTTCCAGAACGACCATTTCTTAGGCGTTCTCCAAAGTACATTTTCCAGAACGTCCTTTTTTCAGACGTTCTGGAAAATATACTTTCGAGAACGTCCATTTCTTAGGCGTTCTCGAAGGTACATTTTCCAGAACGTCCTTCTTTAAGACGTTCTGGAAAATATACTTTCGAGAACGTCCATTTTTTAGGCGTTCTCGAAAGTGTACTTTTAAGAACGCCTAAAAAATGGACGTTCTGGAAAGTATATTTTACAGAACGTCTTAAAAAAGGACGTTCTTGAAAGTACACTTCCAGAACGGGCGAAACCTGCAAAACTGACTTTCTAGAACAGCTGAATTTTTTTTTAAGAACGTCTCTGAAAAACGTTCTTGAAAGTCTAACATTCAAGAACGCCCTGCTGAGGCGTTCTTAAATGTCAGACTTTCAAGAACAGCTCCATACAGAACGCCTCAGCAGGGCGTTCTTAATCTGCAGAAACAGGCGTTCATAAAAGCTGTTTCTGCACTAGTGAAAATGTCCTCTTGTGTGATGAGCTGAATTCTTGTGCTTCATCTAAAATCTGTATATATATATATATATATATATATATATATATATATATATATATATATATATATATATATATATATATATATATATATATAATCGACATTTTACTCGTGAAAAGATTGCAAAGTTCTAAAAGCTCTTTTGATTTTGCTCCCAAATTCGATGCAAACTAGTGAGTAGCCTTGTGTGATTTATCGGCTTTCTTGCATTTTTATGGAAATTGCATTGAGGAGGTTTGATTTTGCTCGTACATGATTGAATTCGAAAATGACCTCGAGGCACATATACCACCCTTGTTCCAACCATATCCATATATGTAAGCTACTTAAAAATCTCAAATGACCCCCCTAGAGCCTTTATCTCGTTTCTTGTTAGCCGAGCTTGATGCTTGTATCTTTGTAATTTGTGAGGTGGGAGAGTTTATTGTTAGTTGACGAGAGATGCGTGGGAAATAAATTGTGGTTTTCGGGTTTTGAGTTGCTTATACCAAAAAAAAAGGGGGAGAAGAAGAATAATACTCTAACACAAATCACGAAAAGTGATAAAGCGTGTGTTCAAATGAAAAGCCTAATTCAAAAAGGTTATATTTAGTAAAAAGAAGCAAATTTAAAAAGCTTCTAAGTGTATTGAAATAAAGAAAGAAAAGCGTGTGAGTATACGAAAGGGTTTCGAACGAGAGTTTGGTGAATTGGGAAGGGTGAAGCGATCATAAGCTTCGGGTTTTAAAAGTTAGGATTTTTGAGTGTTATTGATCACGTTTGATCGTGTGTTAGCCACTATATCCAAATGTTTCATACCTTACCAAAGAGCCAACATTACAACCCATAATAAAGACCTCTTTCGATTTTTATTTAGTCATGTACTATGAGCAATTTGGAGTGTCCGATTTGTGAAATCTTGAAAAGGTGCATGTATTTGAGCGTAAACACGTCGCATATCAAATACTTGAGCGAATTGAACGAGCACCCTCAAAATCTCATTTGAGAGGAAGTCATCGATTTGGCTTGCATTTGAGAAAGAGTAATACGAGCAATGCTGGCGATAGCGAGTCTTTGTTGATACTACCCTAATATAAATAAGGATAAGCACAAGGACTTTTCTTTTTACATAATGTTCATTGCATGTACATTCTCGATTCTTTTTGTTATTCGAGGACGAACAAACCGATAAGTGTGGGGTAGTTGTTTTGCATGTAATTTTTGTGTTTTCCCTAGTATCTTTAGCTAGAGTTTAGCATTGTTTTTATTCTTTTTGAGTCGTTTATTCTAGTTCTTAGGGCATTTTCTTGTTTATTTGCTTCTATGCTTAAAGTGTACAAAGTGTGAAGATGTTTGAGCTATTTGGGTTTTTGAGTTTGAATTCTTGTTTTGTAGGTGGCTAAAAGGATTATATTCACTCGGTGGATGTTTTGGACTGAAAAATGAGAAATTCGAGACGAAAGCATCGAGGATCGACTGAAAAGCTCCGAATCGACTGCCCGATCGACTGGTGGTCGATTGACTGGTCACGGATCGACTGAACGAGCTCCAAATCGACTGCCGGGCAGTAGCCAACCACATGAAAGCAGGGCAGTTGATCGACACACTTCCAGTCGATCGACTGCAGTGCTGAGACTTTGGGAATTTTTAGCATTTTTGACGGTTTTGCCCCTACAAACAACTATAAAAAGCCTACATCTTGCACCTATGAAGGACCACTCCCCTCCCAACCCTAACTTGGGTTTGGGATTAAAATTCCTCTCAAGATCTTGGATGATTCCCTCTTCCTTGGAATTAGATTCAATTTCAAACTTTGATGTAATTTCCTTTTCTAGATTAGATTTAATTTCAAGAACCTCCTTGGATTTGTAAGCCTAAGAAGAATCCAAGTACTCCCTTCGATTGTTACTTTTGATTGCAATTACATTCAAGCTTTGTTTCCTTTCTTAATTCAAGTAAGTTTCGTATCAAGTTAATGTTTTGTGCTTTAATTTCATGCTTTGTTCTTCAATTTCATGCTATTTCTTCATGTTATGCTTTTTTCCTTAGCACCTAAATTCATGCTAGATCTTAAGAATTGTCTATGGAATCTAGATGAGTGACACATCTAGATCATAGATAGGCTCTTGGCTCATCTTGATTTCAAGTAATTCACATGCTTTATTTTGATTTCTATTTTCATGCATAGTTTTAGGTTGAATCTTAGATCTATACTTCGTTGCTTGTTATTTTCCGTAAAGATTTAAACTTTGACGTCAATTTTCATTTCTCTTTCTATTCTTGCTTTCGGTTTTTGATAATTTGCTTTAGTTGAGTTTTTATGCATAGTTGTATCTTGTGCTTGCATGCTTGTACTTGGTGAAACATTGCATTTTCTTGCTTATTTTCATTATTTCTTTGCATTTTCATATTGAGGCATACGACGAGGCATCCGAACAACTTGCTATTTCAATTTCTATAGTAGTTTAGTTAGTTTAATTGTATTATTTTCATTTTCCTTTACTTTTCAAAGTTTGAAACACATTGAAACTTTCAATTGAATCGAATTCCGATAATACCAAGCCAAACGAACCTTTTATTTCCAAAACCACAAAAACTACACTTCAGAGACTGAGTTGGAGGCCGCGATTATTGCGGTCGAGGAGGCTGATCTGAGAGGCTGGAGATGGATTCGGCTGGAATTCAACTCGACTTACGTGGTTGAGCTTTTTGTGAAGCGTAGCCTGGATGTCCTTTGGCGCTTCCTGGCTCATTGGCGTCGGATTATTTTCATCACTACCTCGATCGAGTTCATGGTTTTGAATATTTATCGAGAAGGCAATCGCGCTGCTGATGTGCTCTCCGAATCCGACTCTCCCCATTACGACTTGTTCACGTCGCCTCCAGCATTTCTCATAGATCTGGTGAACGATGTTATTTTGGGTAAAAAGGTGTACCGTTCATCATGACATTGACATCAGCCCCTCGGATAGCAGTCTTATCTCGGTTCAGCTGAGAACCTTGGTATTACTGTTCTTTAGATCACGACCTGCTTGTTGTAGCTTATTTTTACTTTTAGCTTATTGGAGGTTTGATTATATTTTAATTAAGTATGTTAAATTGTTGTTTTGGTTTGTTGGTTTGAATTTTCTTATAAATATGTTTTTCTTTTATTTGATATTTTTATTGTACAAAATAAAATCATATAAAAAGAATTTCTTTGTGCAAACTTTTTATTTGATACTAAATTCCAAACGGGTCTAAGGTACGTATTCTAAAAGGAAACAATTCAAGCTTTAGTATCAAACTCCATATTTGATACTAAATCGAATTAAACAATAAAATTTAATCAAACTTCCTACTGTTCTTACTATATTAATCATACAAAATTTAAAAACGACAATATCAACCAATCAATCATATGTATACAATATCAACAAATCATAACATATCTTAAACATAACATCTACATACCGATCACCACATCATTTCAAAACCACCACCCCTAACAATTTAAAACTTTTTAAAACCACCATCATTTTCGAAAATAATTTTGAAAACCGTTATTGGAGGGACGAAACCTCCCGGGTTGCGCCGTACACCACGCCATCACCGACGTCTACCTAACCAATCAAAACATCAATCAATCATATATATATATATAACAAAAAAACAATAACATACATTAAACACAAATGATCATCACGGCATTTAAAAACCACCATCACATACACTTTAAAATATAATTGCATAATTGCACAATTGAACCCTAATTACAAATCAAACCCTGCCTAGCCCTATTTTAATTCTAACTAGTATTACACCCGTGTGATGCATGGGGGGATAAGCTTTAGGTTTAATTTTTCAAGTATTTAATATTATTTTTATATTAATAAAATAATAAATAAGTCGTTATAATAATTTTAAAAAAAGCAGAATAAGATAAAGATTAAAATAATAAATTTAAAAATTTGAAGAATTAATCATTATACAGAACATGCTTCGCAAAACTATTATTAATTAGAATATTATAATTTACAAATTATGAAATACATCCTTGTACACAACATTCGTAGTTTTTTTTCCTACGTTCATTTTCATTATCGCAAATCAAGATTCTAAACCTTTTCGGCTGGTGACCCTTGATATTGCAACATACAGTTGACCATGACTGAAAACAGGCCTTTTCAAGAAAAGTCCAACGTGGGATAGGGATTGACCTTGACTTTTATTAATCGTCATTGCATACGACAGAATAACCGGTAATTGCCTTCGTTGAAACTTAAACGACAGTCTGGGATACGATGGTGTTGTGGTATTTCGTGGGATGAGTACTAATTCACCCGCGTTACTTCCTTGGAGAATCGTTGCCTCCAAAACATGATCACCCAATTTCGTAACTACCAATCTAGTTCCATTGCACAAACCAAGTGAATGATCAATATTTCTCAATAACATGATTGGAGTACAAAACTTTAATCGTAGCTCATGATTCGGCAACTCAGAACACTTGATTGTGTTCAAAAACTCAGTTGAATGGACGTCTTGCAAAATGTCAACATTTGCATCGGATTTGCACGCACTATCGGAGCTCAAATATACCTTACACTCCTCTTCATTCAATGAAGTCATATACTCATTGATTAAATTGACCACATCAAGTGTTGGTTCAAGAATAGCTCGGTCCTCCAAATAAACAGAACATTCAGCATTCGTTCCAAATTGCGGATAAGTGCTGGCCACAATTGATGCAATAGGGTCACCATCATCTAACAACAATAAATCCTCTGGGATGTCGATTTCAACGATGCCATCATTTGATCCTCCAACCGTCCCATCTCCAATGTTATTTATCCATTGAGAAAACTCTTTCAATTCATTCGAATCAGGCTCTGAGCTGAGACTTTGAAGCCTCATATTATTTGTCAATCTCAGAACCTTACAGTGTCTCCATAAGTGGGAAGAATTTATGGTTGCATGTAATATGTCTGGCCTAGTACCCTTGGGAATCACCAGAAGAATTTTTCGAAAATCTCCACCAAGTACAACAGTTTTACCTCCAAAGGGAATATCTCTAGCATATGAATTCTTGAATCCCATAATATCTTTCAATGTTTTGTCTAATGCTTCAAAACAATGTATGTGCATCATGGGAGCTTTATCCCAAATTATCAGTTGTGCACGTACCATTAATTCCGCAAGGGGGGTCCCCTGAAAAATCCCACACGATGATTCTTCATGGAGATTTAATGGGACTTTAAACCTGGAATGACCGGTTCTTCCCTTTGGAAGAAGAAGAGAAGCTATCCCGCTAGGTGCCATATTTAATACAATCCCACCATTAGATCTCACTGCTGCAAAAAGAGTCCTCCAAACAAAAGTTATTCCAGTTCCTCCATATCCATAAACAAAGAATAAGCCGCCCTTTGTTGAAGAAACTGATTTCATGACATCGTCATACACGTGTTTTTGATCTTTATTTAGATTTTTAAATAAATTCACGTGTTCTTCGATGAGGGCATCACGTTCATAGTCCAACTCCTCGACAATAAATCTATTAAAAGTAGTATTAGAGTCGACTCCAGTTGGAATTGGCATTGGAGGAAAGTCCTTTAAGCTCTTCCCTATGACCTGCAACAACTTGTCCACTTCCAGTAAAGCAAGGTTTTGAATTTCAGCATCGCTCATCTGCAAATTTGTACAAAAAAAAATTAAAAATAATTGTACTTTTACTAATTTATGTGAAAAAAATACTTAAGAGAACACGATAAAAAATGGATATAATTGAAGTTTATTAATTAATACCTTTGTTATTTCTCAACTTTTGTTGTTTGTATAAAATATCATCTGATAAATATATATAATTTGATATGCTCACCGGAAACTATATTTTCAAATACTTGGTTGTCACGTAAATCTCTTATTAAGCCGTCCAACTTCATCTTGAATATTCTTGAAACTACATCAGGACGATCTTCCAGTTTAAGATTCCTGCTCTCGACAAACCGTACAATCTCTGGCCATTTTGGATTGCACGTGAATGTTATGAACAAATCCGTATATCCAGCCCATCGACAAATTGCCATAGCATCTTGGTAATTCTGAATCATATAGCATGCACCACCGGTAAATGTCGCTGGCAGAACAACTCTGTTACCCACGCTGTAACCATTCGTTTCACCGCGTACTACTGCATCAGCAATTCCATTATACATCTCACTCCGCAAGTCTTCTTGATGTATTCTAACATACCATAATCTCGCAGATTCAATCATGGTATATCCATCGACTATGAATTGTTGTGTAAGCCTTTTACAAGAGAGGATAATAGGTGACTCGGTCAACCTTTCATGCAATCGGTGCGAGAAGAACTCCCCCTGGCTCACATAATTTCTCCCATTTCCTATCGGCTTCCGATGATCAGAAAAAGGTATATCTTGCCTATAATTATCTTCACCGTAAAGAAATAATAATGGATACTGCAGAGCAAGGTAAGACGAATGTAACTCATTGATACGTTTCAATTTGCCCGATTTCTTTTCTAAAATAATATCCCTGTCACCCATATGCTTTTCAAAATCACCAACAACTAAGATGGCAAGTTCATCGACTTTGGGTAGATTGTGCGTTCTTGCATCAGTGCCTCTTCTACCAATAAGGCGTAATTTCATTTCTACCACACCATCTTCGGGAAACTTGTCCTTGAAGTTTTTAAATGATTTAACCAAATTATTTGACCTATCTAACATGGATTTGAGTTCAACAACAATTTCGGTATGTAGGGAATTATTTTCATTGCCTTTTCTGCATAAATGTAAATTATAAAACACGAAAACTGTAAATAAATAATTTATTAACTTGAATAACCAATGATAATATTTGAAATTAAAAATTATACCTAATCGAATTGATTCGGTTTCGAACTTCATTTGCAGTATCGTACATATAAAGTTGTGAAAACTTCGGTGTAGATCCTTCTTTTGGCAGCAAACTACCTATTAGATGATAGTTTTGACCGTGCATACGGAATATCGGTGGCAAATTTCCCGTGTTTATACTGGAATCAATTTCTCCACCCATCGAAGTAAAAGAAAACATGTTGTTGTATGATTGAATATTCTCTAAAAAATGTCTACTTTTATCACTAAAACCAAAAATTAGATCATACAAAACTTATGGTGGCTTCTTCAAAGGAGGCAACACGATCTTCGCCTTGTCACAACAGGTAGAGTACTCCGGTTTCGTAGTTTCAGCACTTGGCTTCAATCTCTCTCCACACCAAAAATATGCTGAACAATGTCCACATATGAAAGTAGGATCACCAATATCCTAATAAACTGTTTGATAATAAATTTAGAGAAATGAAGGTGTCATTGGATTAATAAAAGTTATAATTATATGTGTGTGTGTGTTTAACTAAAATTTATATTTTAATTAAATAAAGTATCTTATTGTATAGTCAGAAATAATTTTTTTAATGAATTACCATCATCTGGAATCTTAGGTTTCTTGGTGTACCGTTTACGTGAAAACTTACTAAGTGATGCAGTCGCTTCTTTCTGAACTGTTTCAGTTATTATTCCACTGCTGATTGGAGTGGATGATGTGGATCCTTTTTAATATCACAAATATATTTACAAACAAAAAGAAATATTAGTTAAATCAATTAATCATCAATTCAAAATATAATATTTTAGCAAAATATGAATCTTTCGAAACTTACCCTTTTCAAAAACAGACTTCAAATGTGGCCTTCCCACTTTTTGTTTGGGAGTATTTTCTGTTACAATATTCACAATTTTATTGTGTAGAAATAATATTATCTATTATTATATAAGTAACATGTAATTCAAAGAAAATGTTAAATAAATATTGAATGAAAAATATTAATAATCATCTATAAATATTTACCTTTATTGTATTACACTGTTATTTCAGAAGTTAAGGTTTACCTTAAAAAATATTGGTAAATTTCTTTTTGAAGCACAATTACATTAAATAAATAAAAATATATATGTATCACTATTCGAAATTTGTGTAATATGTCAAAGCCAATGGATATTAATTTTATATATTATATTTATCAATTATTACCAATAAAATTGTCATGTAAAATAAAAAATAAACTACAAAAGATGAACTTATGTCCATTTATATCTGTAGAATTAACTGTATTCATTGTGAAACTTATGAACTACACTTATAATTTTTTCATAAAATAATATTACTGCTAATTAGTGGTTTTGGTGGTATATAAAAGTTTTAATTTCTATATTGAGTTGTGTGCATTTGACTATTTAATTTATCAAAAACTGAGAAACATTGCTCTCTACAATCGGATACAGACAATACACCGGGCAATATTTAATTTATTAAATATGTTTACTATTATATGATGAAACAACTATATAACTTAAATAAAAACTGAACTCAATATTAATGTTGTAAAGAGTGATACCATTGTAAGTAACAGTTGGATTTTTAGGAGGTCTTCCCTTTTTTCGTTTAGAATTTGCCTGATTTTGATCCAGGTTTTGTACCATAGCTGAAAAAAGAAAAAAATTGCACCTAAATTTAAAAAATAAATAATTATTTATTATATTATCAAATATAATTTAATTTTTTTGAAAATCATGAAATCTATATAGAGATTATGAAACTATACAAACTAAATCATGAAAGTATAAAAAAAATATGAATGCTACCGTCATGACTTATGTTCGACAATTGTCTTTTGCTACCAATAATTGTAGACTTGGTGATCTTCATCATTTATAGGTTGAATAAAAATGAATTAATACAATCATTGAGAATCACATAATATTTTAATTCAACCTCTGATAATAATATACTATATCAAGAATTTTACAATATAATGAGATTATTTGTCAATTTGATTATATGAATAATGTATCTTTTTGTAAAATACGTAAATTAAATGATATATATATATATATATAATATATATATATATATATATATATATAGGGTTGGGTTCAAATGAGAACCCGTCATTATATGTGAACCTAGGGACTCGTCTTGACCATTAGATTGGATAATCTTGATGGTTGAGATAATGACATGTCAGCATGGTAATAACGTAAAAAATGCATTAATTAATTAAAAATAGTATTTAAACATATATCAATATTTACAAAGAGCACTACATTGTTCTTTGGAAAGCATAATAGACTAAGAAAAAAAAAACACTACCATTGTATACAAAAAGTATCGCAAATTTCGTCTATAAACTGCAAATCCAAAAATTTGAAATGAAACTCAAATTATCAACAAACCATAACTTTTTCAAATTTTATTCGTTTTGAATGAAATATATATCAAATTAATCACATTCTCAAGATCTACAATTTAAGATACATATTGCATGTTTTAAAACGTAAAAATATATATATATAATTAAATTAAAAAAACTGGACTGATTTTAGCACTACAGTACTGTGTAAAAAGCACAATGAACCTGGACATATAATTGCACTGTGCAATATTAGATCTAAGGCCAGAATTAGTCCCTAGGTTCACATATAATGACGGGGTTCTCATTTGAACCCAATCCTATATATATATATATATATATATATATGATTTACTATAAATCAAATATGTCCCGTTCTCTTATAGATTTACTATAAAGATTTATAATCAATTATATTCATTCCATTTCTAAATATTTCTTCTAATATTAATTGATACCTATCTCAAGATAAAGATTGGTTGGCTAATTATAAATTATAATAAATCAAAATAAAGATAAATTATTAGTATTAATCATTTAATAATGTATTCAATAAGGTAAAGATAAATCATAGATATTTATAAATACTTATTATTACTTACTCAAATTATATATGTATCCTACTTTATAAATTAATTAGTTGTAATGGGTTTACTAAATATAAAAAAATCGGCTATCCCGATAATCCCTATCCTAATTGATTCCTAAATTCAAGCAAAATAAATTAATTGTCCGTTTTATCTTGAATATTACCAAATTGTTAATTGTTAATTAATATTCGTAATTATTTTCATTATTACCAAGTCGT
>BMAC01000584.1:378177-388684 GCA_014905375.1 Phtheirospermum japonicum
GCATTGATTTATATATGTTTTCTAATATTAATTGATTGATTCATAAAATGAATCAACTCAAGATTAATGGTTATCTTTAAATATATACAATTATCAGATTAATTTTTGGAATCTCCCGTAATTATTATACAAATAGATTAGTTAGAAACATTTTCCTAATTATAACAAATTGGATTTCCTAAATTCCCATGATAATGTATTCCTAAATTAAGGGGAGTCATTCCATCTCAATTAAAATTATTTTTAACTAATCTGTATTTTAGGTCGGATTATTTTTATTGATTATTCAATTAAAATTAATTATTTATTCTTTTCCTTTCTTAGATAGTTTATTATAATTCCTACATGATTAGAATATTACGTAATATTTATTTTAAGGGATTAAAATTTTTTTTGTAGTATAGATTATCACACTGATTATCTCTTAATTGATTCCTACAATTAAGGAATTAATTGGATAACTAAAATTGATAATTATTTTCATGTAATAAATATTAGGTAATATTACCAAATATAAATACTTATAAATATAAGTATTACGTAATATTATATTGATATAATTGAT
Source organism: Phtheirospermum japonicum (assembly GCA_014905375.1). Taxonomy (NCBI): domain Eukaryota; kingdom Viridiplantae; phylum Streptophyta; class Magnoliopsida; order Lamiales; family Orobanchaceae; genus Phtheirospermum; species Phtheirospermum japonicum. Next base: position 378,743 of record BMAC01000584.1, read on the forward strand.
TAGAAATATTTGTAATAAATCTTGATAATAAATTCTAAGAGAACGGGACATATAACTGATTAGAAATATTTATGGTAAATTTTGTTTTGTTAATAATTGATAATTAGTCAACCAGTCTTTATCCTGAGATAGGTATCAACTAATATATAGATAATTATACAATCATATATATTTTTACGAATCTAATTTTAAGGAATACTGAGTAATCTTTTTTTACCAAAAATTATTTATTTATAATCAACCAATGAATTATTTTCGGATGACTTCCTTAATTGTAGGAATTAACTAATATTAGAAAATATATTTAATTAATTAATCTTGTGTTGATTGATTTTATGAATCAATCAATTAATATTAGAAAACATATAAAGGAATTATTTGACATCCTTAAGTTGTTCAATAAAAATGACAATTTAACTAATCGGATTAATTCKTTAATTGTAGGAATCAATTAAGAGATAATCAATGTGATAATCTATGGTTAAAAAAAATCTAATCCCTTAAAATAAATATTACGTAATATTCTAATCACTGTAGGTATATAACATGTAATAATTTATTGAGATAAATTAAAATTTTAAGACTTCTAAAAAAATTAATATCGAAGAAACCAGAACAAATAAAGAGATTCCACCAAATATCTTTAAACAAAACTAATATAAATAGGTTCCAACTGTAAGATGCTGAATGTTGGATTTGAATTCCATTTGATCTATAATAAGATAAAAAGAAAAAGTATCCACTCATATAAAGATGGAAGATTGATCTACAATTAAATAAATCATTCGATCAAAACTATTTTTGAAACAACTACAATAAAATCCAAACCAAATGAAAAATCGACCTAAGAAAAATAATCAAAAAATATTTGAATGAAAAAAAATGCAATAAAATCTTCCATCTCTATTGCAACTTTAAGATGCTGAATTAACGATCTGAATTTCATTTGCTCTGCAATAAGATAAAAAGGAAATTTTCTCACAATTCATATAAAGATGGAAAACTTATTCACCAATTAAATAAATCATTCGATCAGAAATTGCAGATCTATAAAAAAATAGCATATATTAACTGATAAAAAAATATAAAACAAACATTAATGAGAGAGGAAAATGATTTTGATTAGTACCACCCAAAAATTTCAGATCTATATAATCCAATCGCATATATATTTCTCAAAGTGTTTGGAGATCTGCAAAAAAAATAAGAATTTTTTTGATACAAATTAGTTTGGTATCAAAAATGATAAAAAAATTAAAAAAGAAATTTGACTATGAAAATTGAAATAGACAACTCTATGATTGCAAATGAAAAGAACCAAAAATCAGACAGAGAAAACCTGTCGAGGAAGAAAACAAAAATGTGAGAAATGGACTGTTAAAAATTATGCGGTAATAGGTGAGAATAAATAGATGGACAATAAAATAAAAAAGGAAGATTTCATGGGTGGGAAAACCTACTATTTTTCATGAATTGTTTCTCTCTCATGCCAAACTCCCCTATTATATATATAGATGTATACAGTTGAACCTAATTTATAAATAATTATAAACCAAAACCATAATGGCATAAATGAACCCTAAATGAATACTAACGACCTAATTAGCCCCAATTTGTCCGCTGTTGCTAGGTTGTTTATACGAAGTTTACCGACGAACATATTTTCGTTGGTAAATCCACCGGTAGAAAAATTAGGCATTGTCGACGGACGTATCTATCAATAAATAAAGACCGGCGCTGTCGACGGACTTATTTTCGTCGGCAACTAATATCCGAATTACTTTTTATTTTTTTTTAAACTTGGCGATGGACATTTTCCGTCGGCATATTTGGCGGAATTTCTGCCGCCAACTTCCCGAGGACTTGCCGACGGACATGTACACCAACGACACATTTCCGTCGGTAGTCCATCGTCAATTTGTGTCGTCGAAAAAGTCGGCGTAATGCCGGCCTTTTACCGACGAGCAGCTGTCCATCGGTAATATCCGTCGGCATTTCTAGTTTTTTTTTTTTTTTGTTGTGTCTCTTTGAAACAATGGCAGGCTTCCCCAATTGAGGATATTAGCATGATGGCTTCAAAAATGGTAACCAAATATAATACATATTGGTCTATTATTCATGGAGTTATGGGGATTGCAATAGTTTTGGATCCAATGTATAAATTTAAATTATTAGAGTATTTCTTTCCCAAGATTTATGGAAGCACGTATTCATTTGAAATTGAAAATATTAAGAAATTGTGCTAATCATAAAGGAAATAATATAAAACCTTAAATTCCTAAATAATAAATACTACAATATACAAATTCTATGCTATAAAAAAAGTTATAACCTAATTTAAGACTAAAATAATATACATGATAATCACCAAACATGATAAATATAATATCTTCCTAAACAAATTAAATTTTGACAAGAAAGTCAAAATATTAAATAAGATAAAATATATTATTAATTATTCAATCACGTATTTATAAAATACGTGACTTAACAATCTCTCATTTTTTTTTGTCCTTTTTGGCCAAAATTGTTATGATGAAAATATCAAGTATGAAACTTGTATAATCACCAAAAACCACTCCCCCTAAATTGTTTCAATTAAACAATAAGGTTGTTAAAAAGAATTTTATGACATACGTGACAACATTTGCAAAAGCAAATGAAAAAAAAGCCTTAATAAGTTAGGGCAAAAGTTCATTGTCATTACACAACAAAATAGATAACATGAAAATAAAAATAAGAAACATCAAACATAGTTTATCAAAAAAAAAAAACACATAAATATCTCTTACAGAAAGAGACCATTAGCTTACGATATGAGATTACTTCGTTCGTCACAGAGGAAGCTTCAAAGTCGAACTCCATTCCATCATCATCTTCATCACGAAGACTTGTAGGTATAACAAGCTAAAAGATAGACAATCTTCCCAGAGTGCAACGCTGGATTGGCAGTGGCATCTATAACGGCATCGGCAGCAGCATCCGAAAATCAATCAACTCCTGATGAACATTCTCCCGACTAGGAGCAGCTAAACTAGATTCTGAGTAGCAGCAGTGACTTCAGACTCATCAACTACATCTCCCCCTTTTTTTCCAGAAAGAAGATTTAGAAAGCAGGCCGAGAGGCTGGGTTTGAAGAGCGTAAAATAGGCAACAGTAGAAGTTAACACGACATTGGAATCATCATGCCCAGAGGAGACTCTGCAGAGACATGAATGCCAATGGAGATGCGGTTAGCATCCACGGCACTATCTGGAGTAGCATCTGGGACGATATCAGGAGTAGGAGCAAAAGTTGTAGCAAGATTAGGAGGAACAGAAGCAGCAGGAGCATCATGATCCGAAGAGCTATCCTCTTCATCAAATTAGACTACCAGAATATCAACCAAATGATTTTTAGCATTGAAGAGTGATGGGGCTACTGAAAACACGTCCGGACGTCCGAGCGAGGAATTCGATAAAAGATGTGTGCATGAAACTCTTTGAATCTGGAGCTATTTTTCATAGGCGTCCAATTACTGTAGCACACTTAAAAATCTATAATAAGAATTTATCCGAGAAGATGAAAATTGGGTTGACCACTCAGCGAAAAGATCACTCATCAAGAACTTGATAATCCAAGTGAAATCAGCTTCCTTAGGTTCTTCATCTACATCCGGAGTTTCAAACAAGGCATTTATAACTACTCGAGTAAAGGTAAAGATCTCCCCATGCACATATACACGAACATATATCGAGGAGGTAGGATCACGTACGTTCGCACTCAAGTTTGAGTAAAACACATAAATCAAGGCCTACTCGAAAGGCTCAGCATCGTCAATAGTGTGTATGAGTTACCAGATCTCGAAAAACTTATCAAAGTTGTAATTTCAGAAAGTCGGCGCATGTCGGAATTTTCCTTGATCAGAGACCGACCAATAAACATCTTGTAATGGTCATGAGTAGTTAGAGAATAGAAGGTGTTGGTGAAGGCACTACCGAAATCGTAGGTCTGCACCAGGTACGGTTGTAGATGTGACTGCATCCTCAGCAGCATCAGCATGGTTGAATGCATCTCCAAAAACTGGGTTGACTTGATGCACATCCCCGATGCATTTGTCAATGAACCCATGAGTAGGCGTGCACGAGCTCAAATTATCCCCTTCGTCACTTGAGTCGGGGATAGACTTGGCTAGAGGACATGAAGGGTTAATAACAGTGCTTTTTCCCTTTAGGAGACATAAAAGACCTCGTCCGGCTGGTTTAAGGTCTTCATCAAGAGAATCTGACACAGGAGCGGAAGAGGAAAGAGTATAACTGGACACAAAAGATTACGAGGCCTCTGAATCAGAATCGGAGCCCTTCATATGTACAGGAGACTCACACCCACCAACATTCGCAGCTAACGAGTCAGAGTTGGCAGGGATGCCATCAACATCGGAAATCATATCCGCAATTGAATTTGCGACTGCATCTCCCCCTTTCTTCGAAGTCTTTGCAGATTTCTTCGAGATCTTATTCTTTTGTTTCTTCTATGTCTTCTTCTTCTTAGATATTAATCTATCCTTCTTAGATACATTATAAATATAGTCTGGAGTCTCAAAAGCATTAGGTCCATATCCACAAAGGCATTTGGACTTGTGTGACGATGGTGTGTAGTTTGGCTTGAGTGAATCTTGGATAAGATCAAAGTTAGGTAGATCCTAGGTGTTGATCTCATTTCCTTTCTCACTGAGAAATAGAGCAGAGTGTGGTCTAGGTGATTCAGCGATTGGAACCATGGAAGTGTTCAGGTCAAGCGTAAGTATGTTAGATGCGACGACGAGGAGGTCGGAGACTCGGGTGGTGTTGCGAATTTATCTCCAGTGGAACGAGCATGAGGTGGTATTGGAGCTGTAACACCCCAAATTCTCATTCCAAAAATATAAGTGGGATCAATAATTCTTTAAGGGACATAACTTAAGGGATGTCACATTTCGAAATATTTTAGGGTAATTTAAAAGATATACATACTATGGCATAATGTAACACCCAAAAATTTTAAAAGCCTAAAGTTTTTAGAAAAAGAATGCAAATAACAGTTTTAATGACACAAAATTTGTTGGAAGAGTTACAAATATAATAACTAATGTAACCATAATACTTTTAACGAATTACTAAAAGGACAAGGCCATGACTTGAGTAAAATTGAATCAACAGATTACCATAGGAAAACTAAAAAAGAAGATCCCCATGATGTAAAAACTTAAAGTAAGTTTTGAGAAAACTAAAAGATTTGGGCAATTCAACACTAATAAGTCTTTAGAACTTGCATAAAGATTTTTTTTGAGGAAAATCGGGTCTCTTCTAATTCTGTTTACAAAGTGGCATAAGATAAAACCTCAGAACATTTTTAATCATATTTTTCTGAAAATTTGCCACTTTGTTCGTGTGCTGGTTGAGTTAAACCTTGAACATACCCTGCATGAAACGGTCATGATCGAGAGGGAGGGGTATTGCGGTTATATTTCATTAGGTTATGAGAACCTGCCGGATTTCTGCTCGAGTTGCAAAATTGTGGGACACCTTGTTGGTTCTTGTCCTGCTCGTAAACTAGTGTCGCTCAGAGTAAAACTAGTCCCGCTCAGAATGTGGTGAGCGATGAATGGCAGACGGTTAACCCTAGACATTCTCGTCGACATTTTGATTCTCGTGAGCATCAGGTCCGTAACCGTATGGATTCCCGCCCGACTCCCGAGCCTACTAATCCTTCTCTAACGAATCCTAACACCTTTCAAGTGTTACAAGCTGAAGACTGCACGGGTCCTTCGTCACCTCCTACCTCAGAGCCTACCTCGCGGTCCGAGCCATTATCTCCCGCCCCCATTAACACGACTCCTAAAGCCACTGATACTTTTGTTACTCCGTCTGGTTCGGAAGGGCAGGATTACCGTACTGCTTCTGAGCCTTCTGAGATAGTTTGTGACACCTCTCGACAGCTTGTGCTTTATAAAGAACCTGCTTCTTCGAGCAAGAATTATGTTGATTAGGTGTATATGGGTTCTTCGGATAAGTTCTCCCCTCCAGTGCAACATACTCCAATAACCTGTCTTGCACATGAAGAATGTATTAAAGTGGACGAGTCGGATATTGGAAGCCAACATCGCACCCCTCTTTTCTGTAAACCTGCCACTGATCGGGAATTAATTGATATAGATAAAAAATTACAACAGGAGTCTTCTACTCCTTTCATTGTCACCGATCCAAAATCCTCTCCTGCCCTTCACCTTATGGATCTCGCTTCTGGACAATCTTGGGCGGATATGGCTGAAGACGGAGTTTCTACTCCTCTACGCAAAGCTTCAAAGAGTTCTCTTAAGCGAGGATTTCTTATGAAGCACTAGTTTCTTTATTTTCGTTTCTTTTTCATTGATTGCTATGTACTCAGACACTTTTCTCCTTTTTTAATAAAAGCGCCGCAACTTATATAAAAAAAAAAAGATAAAACCTCAGAATTGTAACAAACACAAATGGTAAGATTTTAAAATATAAATCCTAGCACTAACTCTTAGTTAGAATATATATATATATATATATATATATATATATATATATATATATATATATATATATATATATATATATATATATATATATTTCACAAATATGTTTTGGTCAATGAACAGGTTACTGCCGTTTCAATATAAAACTTTAAGATAAACCATGCATGCGCAAAATTATATTCCCTAAAAAATTTTCATACAGAGTTGAAATAGTAACCTTTCTTAGGTACACACAGTTGACAATATGACATGTAGTATGAAGAGACTCAACCCAAAGACGTTTGCAAGGTTCTTAGAACTCAACATAGCTAGTGAAAATTCCTAAAGAGTTCCATTGTCCCTTTAAGCAATCCCATTCTGTTGAGGAGTTTTTGGTGCTGGAAATTCATAAGAGATGTCTTTTCTATCATAGAAGTAAGTAAAAGAAATGTTTTTGAATTCACTACCATGATTAGAATGAATCCTAACTACTCTCAAGTTGTACAAATTAAACATCTTTTTGTATCATGTTCTATATGACTCAAAATTGTTTGATTCTTCTTGTAAAAAGAAAATCCACGTAAAACAGAGAAAAAATCTACAAGGACAAATGACTACTTTCTACTACCAATACTCTCAACACTTATTGGACCTATAAGATCCATATGATAAGTTCAAAACAATGAGAAGTAGTGGTATCGATTTTCTTGGGATGGAAAACACAAGTTTGTTTACCCTTTTGACTTAGACAGCATACACTATTATTTCTAGTGTTAAGTTTAGGCAAACCACGTACATCATAAAAGTTTAAAAAATTATGTAACATTATAAAATTAACATGACCAAGTTTTTGATGCCACAAATCAAGTTCATCTATAATAGCAATATAAAAACCCCGACTTTTATCAAATTGATAACAGTTATCGACAGATCTCATCCCTGCAAGAACACAAATATTAGATATATCAAAAACATCACATGAATGTTTATTAAACCTGATAACATTATCATAAATTTGATTGATACTTATAAGATTTGCCATAAGTTTATCGACCAATAGTCCATTCTTGACTTCAGGCAGCACATCAATATTTAAAGACCATTCCCAATGATTTTACCATGTGCTCCACCCCCAAAAGACACTTTACCTCCATCAAAGGACCAAACATCCTTTAAATTGCTCTTATCACCAGTCATATGATGAGAGCAACCATTATCTAAATATCAAGACCCTGGAATATTAGATCTTAAGGAGGTATAGATAACATTACAGCTAACATTAGAATCTGAACGAAGAGGGGCCTGAATAGACGATCCAAGATTATTTAGGGTAAGAGTCACAGTATTTGAAGGATCTGAACTGGATGAATTTGAAGATGCGAGTGATGTAGTGACATTCCTGATCACATGAAGAGGAGAGAATTCCACAACATTTTCAGACTCAATATCGCTCATTGGATAACTAGGATAACTTTTCACCAAGGAAATATGATACTTGGTAACACAAGGTCTAATCCCATAACTTGTGATATTTCTAAAGGAATTAATAGTTTTATAATTTAGAAACTTCAGCAAGGAGTTTGATTTTTCTTGAGGTTTTAAAGTTGTAGAGTTCTGAGTGACAAATTTCTATTGAGATTGGTTCTGACCTACGAAACCTTCATAGTGAAGTTGAAGTGCATCCCAAGTATCTTTCATAGATTCAAATTTCAAAAAAAAAAAAAATCTGACATGCATAAAGAGCAAAGAATAACATGGAGAGCCTTCGAATTTTGAGTAATATCAAGATGATCATCTACATTCTAAAATATCTCATCTTGTAGTCTACGATTACCATCCGCATCAATGATTTGCGGAGGTGTCCACTTGTTAAAGATCATACACCATGCACGTTCATCAGTTTCTTTGATGTAAACACGCATCATGACCTTCCAAGATACCTAATTTGCTACTTGAGGTGAATGAACTTAACGGTAGAACTACTATTTTTCATTGTTTGTGTTTATTTTGCATACACAAAGTGTGTAATTGTTTCTGATCTTTCTATGTTTGAGGAAATTATTTGTGAATGTCATTGCTTCCGAATGTGAGGTGATTTGTATGAGTTTTGATATAAGTTAGATTTGATAGTCCTAGTTTCTTAGGATAGTCTAATCACTTGCTGAAGAATCTCAACTAACAACGAGGTATGTTGAAAGGAAAAGAGCTGAATTATGAGCTTTTAGAATATGCTAATGTTCTTTTTGGGTTAAAATGTAATGGACTCAAGATTTCAACTGAAAATGTGTGGCCCAATAACACCACTCTTGAGATAAAATTATATTAAGTTTAAAAATCATTTTAAATATGCAAATTTGTAAAACTTGGGCTTGATGTGTGATGAAAATAAATAGATCTCGAACTCTTGACCTCAATAAACATGCAAGCAACTAAGTCTTGGGTCATTATACAATAAATCTTAAATACAAAATTGGGTTATTATAACCTTCTCTCCTAAAAGAAACTTTGTCTTCGAAATTTGTTATTCTTATTAACTTTAAATCTTAGGTTAGTGCATTGGTACTTGTCGTCCCGATTGCCTACAATTATAGAAGAGTCCTATTCCGAACAAACAACCCCCACAATCACTACAAAAAGATAGTTTTTTACCGAGGGGAAAATCCCTCGATAATAATCGAAAATCCCTCGGTAATCAATTTACCGAGGGAAAACTCCCCTAGGTGAAGATTTCCGAGGGGATTCTTGCCCTCGGTAAATTTTGCAATGGGAACTACTAAATATTTTTTCCTTCGGTAAATTCCATTGGGGTGAATACATATGCCCTCAGTAAAAGCGAGAAAAATGTGCCCTCGGAAAAACAAATGGAAAATAAGACCTCAAAAAAATCGAGGACGTTTCTCCCTTCGGTTTCCCCTCCGAAAACCCGAGGGAAAATACCCCTTTGGTTTTTCCCTTGGAAAATATTAAAATATAATATTTAAAGAAAAAAGGAACAAACCGAGGGAACTACTGCCCTCGGTTTTTCCGAGGTGTATATTCCCTGCTGGTTTTTCTTTTTTTTTTTTTGATTATTAATTTTAATTCCTAATTATTTATTAAAATACCCCAAAAATTTAAAAAAAAACCATTAATAAACAGACAAATAAATAAACTAATTATTATAAAATATATGGAAAATTTACAATTATTAAATTTTTGAACAAAATTATTTATTAAACAAAGTTTATAAAATTATAAAATAGTCCTATGATGGGGAGTCCGTGGTGGGTGGGGTGGGGGGTACTGCTGTAAACGAAGCTAACAAGCTCGGTCTTCTGGGCATTCACCTACGCCTGAAATTGCTGGCTGCTCGTGTAGTAGCTCAGACTCTCGGCGCTGCTGCTCACGTAGTTCACCTCAGGACTCGGTGTTATCGCCTGCCTCCATCGGCTCCTGAGCTCGTC
>BMAC01000584.1:402642-427290 GCA_014905375.1 Phtheirospermum japonicum
TCTTTCATCCATATCACCAATGATTTGGCCCACGGGGTGGTTTTTATGGATTCTGGATGGAATATCCCTCTGATGAAGATCAATGGGATCTGCTGGATCTTCTTCCTCTGAATCAGAATGAGATTCTGCAATTTGACTCGATGTTGGTACTGATGTTGGTATCRCAGTATCAACATGGTTATCAACATCACTTAAATCTCTGAGTTCAGCGGCTGCATCTTTGTTTTCAATACCTGCACCATCAACTGAAGTAGGAGTAACATTGCCCTGAGGGTTTTGATCATAAACAAGATCATCATCCTCGACAGGCTTGACTCCACTTGTTATATCATCAAACTTGACATTTACTGACTCAAACATACTTCGAGTTTGAAGGTTAAACAACCTATATGCATGACTATTTTGAGAATAGCCCATAAAGATGCATTTATCACTCTTTGAGTCAAGTTTAGCAAGATGATTTCTGTCGTTAAGCACATAGCAAACACATCCAAACACATGAAAATAGCTCAAGTTTGGTTTCTTCCCAATCAAAAATTCATAGGGAGTTGCACATGAACCTGGTCTAAAATAAGCCCTATTCGTGATATGACATGCAGTGTTCATTGCTTCAGCCCAAAATCATTTAGCTATCCCATAAATGAGCATAGTTCTAGTCATCTCCGCTAGAGTTCTATTCTTACGTTCAGCTATGCCATTTTGTTGAGGGGTAATTGGAGAAGAAAATTCATGACTAATACCCTCAGAGGTGCAGTATTTCAGAAAAGATGCGTTTTCAAATTTCTTTCCATGATCAGTTCTAATTCTACCAATTTTTACATTAAATCTTACACATAGCTTCTTTGCAAGTTTTTTGAAAGCCTCAAAAGTTTCAGATTTTTCTTTTAAAAACTCCACCCAAGTAAACCTAGAGAAATCATCAACAATCACGAAAACATACCTCTTACCACCAAGTCTCTCAACCTCTAGTGGTCCCATGAGATCCATGTGAAGCAGTGCAAAGCAAGATGATGTAGTGAAACTTTGTTAGACTAGATGTGGCACCCTTACCTTTTTCCCCTTTTGGCATGCCTCGCACACCGGAATGAGCTTGGGCAGTCCAGTCACAAATTTTTCCTTGGCCAACCTATCCATCATCTTGTAATTTACATGTCCAAGGTTTTAATGCCATAGTTCTGCATCACTAAATTGGGACAACCTACAATAAGTATCACTGTGAATTTGGTAGCAATTATCTGAAGTTCTTTTCCCAGTGAGAATACACGATCCATTCTCCTCATAAACTTCACACTTTTCACGGTTGAATTTAACGCTGAACCCTTCGTCGCACAATTGACTTATGCTGATCAAATTTGTAGTAAGTCCTTCTACTAGCAGCACATTTTCCAGTGTTACAACACCAGGAACATGGAGAGTCCCTTGGCCAATGATTTGGCCATTTGCGCCTCCTCCATACTTCACTTTTCCACCTTTAAATCTGACAATGTTGGAGAGCAATTATTCTGAGCCTGTCATATGCTTCGAGTATCCACTATCAAAATACCAGGCTCCAGGGACTAGAGACTTCAAGGAGGTATGGATCATATTGCACTTGACGCTGTTTTTCTTGACCCACACTTGTTTGTATCTGATGTTGGTATTGATATTGGTAGCGCGGTTACCAACATTGGACTTGACAGACATATTTGTTCTCTGAAAATGTCTTCTCTCGCCAATGATCTTCCAGCAAAAGGGCCGAATGTGGCCTGGTTCTCCACAATGATGACACACAAAATGTCTCCTCCTTTTCTTGTGGCGTTTGGAAGATTTTCGTTCTTGACTCGACACTTGCGTGAGTTGACTTGGCTTGAAACCTATTCCATGCTTAGAGGACTTTGGGAAGCTAACCTGCGAAATTTCATCAAGCTTCGCCTTACCTTTGTTTAGATTTGAAATGGTTCCTCGAACAGAGGTTAGTTCGTTCCTAATCTTTTCAAGCTCAGCATCCTTCTTGGTGAGAGATGATTCCAACCGGACAATAATTTCGAGCTGATCCTCTTTTTCCTTGATTAGCTTCTCTACTTCTTTTACGAGATCTTTGGCCTTGAGTACCTGTTTACTCCAACTGATAAACAATTTCTTGTGATCATCACTCAGCTGCTCGTATTCCTCATAATAGTCAGTGGTCTCGGCATTCAGGCACACGATGTTATCTGCAAGCAAACCAACATGGATATCGTCGTCCCAAACAACATGGGAGAATAAGGCTGTGACTGGATCAAGAGACTCGAAATCATTGAAATCTTCAGTAAAGTCAGTAGCGACCATGCTTTTCTTTCTGAGAGTGTTGGGACACTCATTCTTGTAATGTCCCCAACCTTTGCATTCATGGCACTGAGTCTCGTTGAGTGGTTTCGTAGAACTTGACACATTAGGAATTGAATCTGTGGACTGAGATCATGGAAGAGTACGTCCAGTAAACTTTGGAGTGGATGTTTGTGTCCTGTTCCTTGTATTTGAGCTTCCACAATTGTTCTTCTTCTTCAAGAATTTGTTGAAGCGTTGAGTCACAAGGGCCAATTCATCTTCTTCGAGAGTGGTTGACTCCATCCTTTTAATAATCCCATTAAAATTGAATTCCTCGTCATCTTCATCATCGACTGCAATTGAATTGGAAGAATAAGCAATATTCTTCTCTTTCGAGCCAGAGGGGACGCATTCCATCTCGTATTGCTTGAGGTTTCCAACTAAGGTGTTGAAATCGATGTTATCAACATCCTTGGATTCTTCTATTGCCACCACCTTCATGTTATAATTCTTTGTAATGGATCTTAGCAATTTTCCTACAAGACGGAAATTAGTTATGGGTTCACCCAGCTCTCTGCACTCCTCTGTTATTTCCGCCAATCCCACAGAGTAGTCCATGATCGATTCTTTCTCATTCATTCTCATAGCCTCGAATGTGGACAAGAGCATTCTTAGTCTGGATTTCTTCACGCTTTTCGTTCCTTCACACACCCTTTGGAGTGCGTCCCATGCATCCTTTGCTGACTCGCAATTTTTGATGATTCGATAGTAGCTTGCATCTACATAGCCACACAAGGCGTTGATGCATTTAGAGTTCCAATTTGCGGCAGCTGCTTCGTCAGCAGTCCAATCTTCCTCTTTCTTGGGAACGGCATTGCCCTCGCCATCCGTGACACGTGGCTTTTCCCATCCAACAAGGACGGTCTTCCAAACACGTTCATCCATGCTGTTCAAGTGCCACCTCATCCTCTGTTTCCAGAGAGAGTAATTCTCACCATTAAGGATTAAAGGCCTCGGGTTGCCTTGAGCATCCTCCATAGCACCTAAAAAATAAGGATCAATACTTAAAAGGTTAAGTAACCTGCTCTAGATGCCAATTGAAAAATTAGAAGGTCTATGGTTTTAAAAACAAGACTCAGATTCACGATGTTGTTAATCAATGTTAACAACACCATTTAACAACATCGACCAGAGTAACGTACATTTATGCAGCGGAATTTAAAATATGAAAACACGATTAAACAAATTCAGTTCACAAGTAAATACTTGTGAACTTGGGTGTACAAACCCAAAAACTATATTACTTTCACTTCACGTTCAATACAAAATATAAAGTAATATATGAAAACTAAATATTAAGAAACTTGATACTAAATACTTGTTGCCGGAATGGCAAGATCTTCTCTGTCGGTCACGCAACTTCAAAGATCTTGTTTCTCACGAACGTTGGCTCCAAGTAGTTTTCTTCTTCGTGTTCTTCTTCTCTTGTGCGTCTTCCTTGCGGTGTGCGTCCTTCAAGAAATCCGTCCGTCTTTTGCTCTAAAAACCGTAAGTCCAAGCTTTAGAATTCCTAATGTCTTAAATAGACAATTCTAAGATCTTAAACTTGATAAATACCTAAAAACAAATCCTAAACACAATCTAGAAATAATTAAAGTCTTGTGCATAAACTTGGAAACATAATATTGTCCTATATCTAGTTTCCTAACTTATTTTGTGCCCAAGAAAGGAAGATAACAAAATAGGAATTATTGCCAAGAATAAATTCCTCAAAAGTGCTGAATGTGAGGTGATTACTCTGAGTTTTGACTATAACAAGGATTTTCTGATCACTTGCTGAAGAATTTCAACTAACAAGGAGATACGTGAGAAGGAAAAGAGCTGAATTCTCAGGTCCTACTGCATATACCAACGTATACTAGAATGATTTTTTAAGGGAAAATATGATTTTTTAATGGAAATTTGATAAACTTGTACCCTAGTGTATGTCCCTATGTACACTCTGGGATGATTTTTTAAGGTAAGATTGATGAATTTGTGTGAATGATGTTAAATATTTTTGTAAAAATTATGAATATTTATATTTAAAATGATAAATTTTTGCGTGAAAACTAACGAACTTTTTGTGTTTAAATTGGTAAAATTATATGATTTCTTTAGTAAAACTGATAAATATTATTGTATATACTTAATAAACATATATATCAGGTGTATATTGTAAGGTGCTCTTGGGTGGTGTGCAATAATATGGATGTTAATGTTCTCGTTGGGTTAATATGTAATGGAGTCCAGATTTTTTAACTAAAAATGTATGGCCCAATAATATGGTTGTTAATGTTCTTGTTGTGTTAATATGTAACGGAGTCCAGATTTTTTAACAAAAAATGTATGGCCCAAAAACACCTCTTGACATAAAAGTATATTGGGTTTAAAAATCACTTTGAATATGTAAATTTCTAAAACTTGGGATTAATGTGTTATAAAATAAATATATTCCAAATTATTGACATTAATAAATATGCAAGCAACTAAGCTATGCTATGGGCCATTAAATAAAAAATTAGGTTATTATACGAGCAATTGGCTCTGTGGGAACATGTCTCATATAATTATAATACGGGGAATATCAATGAATAAAAAGAAAACGTCTAAACGTATTTACTTGAATTCCGCCACGGAGTATGTAATATGTTGCTCAAAGGCTATATAGTTGCTTGAAGGTTCTGTATTCGCCCGAAGGCTATGTGGTCACCTGAAAACTTTATAATCAATATAAAGTGTCACATGTTGGATCAATTAAACGTAAATACACCATACCAAGATCATAGGAGATAAGAAAATATTTTTATAAAAGTTTCCCACCTCGATATAGTTCTGCAAATATGCAATATGCGATGTTATACAAAACTCCTCCTAAAATCCTAGGTCTTCGAAATAACCATTACCTAGCAACGAAGCAAGCCTACGTACTACGTCTAGATGGGACCAACATCCTTAATACTATTAGTCTCTATATATACATGTATATAAGTCTATCAAGAAAAGTATTATATAGTTATATACGTATGCTTATATATGTATATATAAACAAACCCATGTAAGTTTTTAAGGCCAAAGACAATTTCTTTGAAACTCATAACAGAAGGTTTGAAAAGTGTGAGATGTTCATATATATGTATATGTATACATATAGAAAACAACAAAGAACAAATAGAAATAAGAAATATATCGAGGCGAGCGAACTCTTTCCTTTAGGTTCTTGTTGCCCCGTACTAAGTACTCACGATTTAATAGCAACGAATCTCCCAGGATACAATAACGAACAGAGCCGGACGGAGCAGACGATCAAGTCAACCTGGCGAACGAGAACTGGGCAGACAACTGGGCAAAACCCTAGTTGCAAAATATATGATGCGTGAGGCAGGTAGGGGATTTATGATATGCTTTGATGATGATGATTTTTAGATGAATGAATTTACACTACAAATGGGGTAGTATTTATAGTTGAGAGATAATCCTTAAACAAGGAAGTAAATCACAGAAATTATGATTTCTGATACAAGTCAGACTCCTAATCTTTCTCCACAAGAAAGACTGGAAGGTTCTAGAACTGGTCCAAAACATAAGCCCAAGCCTAGTAAAGAACCACGGACACAAACCACATGGCACGAGAAAACGCAAAGGGCCACAGACCACGAGCTGCGAGCCACGAGCCCGAGCCGTGCCATATGTGGAAATGAGACGAGATGGCCGGTCGGCCAGGCGGGCGGGTGGTGCGCGTGTGGGGATTCCCATCCATACTCAACTTGTAACCAATGCCCATCTCACTTTATTTAATAATACTATGTAGAAATGAGAATCCTTCCAATGTGGGACTTTCCATATCTCAAAAGAAAATCCCACTACCTCTTCAACTTCCAAATTCACTTATTAAATGTCCAACTTTGAACATTGATTACTCACTCATCCCAACATGGATTTGTGAAAGTGAATATATCATGTTCGCCAACGTAGATTAAGAAAGTGAAGCTCGTCTCCAATAATAACGAACTTTCTGTAATTAGAATATTGGGTCAAAGTTACCGAAAATAACTTTCCACACATTCAAATCCCAAACAATCCCCCATATGACTGCAAATCAATATATGATGCATGTGACTCAATTGCTCAGTCTCTAAATAAAACTTTATTACATCTGGTCGGTAGCTTTTGGCTTTAAACCCTCCGTAGTAAAGTACCATCGGATAAACCCGCAGTCTAGTTGATAGTGTCGTGGAACTATCCCGCTTACGAGCATACCGAGACAATGATACTCATATAACAATGTTTACACCGCTTTTCAAGTTCTTAAGTTGTGTTCATTTTGGCCTTGGAACACTCTTCGATTCTTAAGTGCTCCGGTCGAGGCGGCCACTCCCCTGAACTTAAATATGTGACCATGTCTATTAGAAGTATCCTGCTATACTCCACCTTAATAGGTATAGATCGTCATTAAAACTCTAAGATTTACCCTTACCACTTTCATCAGGAATATCATTTAGATATGCTCCCTAGGGATGGGTTAGCTCATGGCTAGGTACCAAGTGTTCAAACTAGAACAGTCTAAAGTTTGGTTATCCCTTTGAACCAAGTTCTTGGGATCTCCAGTCATCATGGTTGGGTATCCACTAAAGACCGTTCTTTGTTGTGGATTTTACTCCCATTCCCTCTAGAAACGTATAGAATTGATCTTGATTTATACTATTTGTAAACGGATCCGCTAAATTTTCCTTTGACTTCACATATTCAATGGAAATTATACCTCTTGAGATCAACTCTCTAATGGTATTATGCCTCCGGAGAATATGTCGCGATTTACCGTTATACATTTCACTATAAGCCCTTACGATAACATCTTGATTATCGCAGTATATCATAATTGGTGATACCGACTTTCTCCAACATGGAATATCTTCGAGAAAATTTCGAAGCCACTCAGCCTCTTCACCAGCTTTATCCATAGTTATGAACTCTGATTCTATGGTGGATTGGGCTATGCACGTTTGCTTTTTGGACCTCCAAGACACAGCACCCCCACCGATGGTAAACACATAACCACTTGTGGAGTGTGAATCCTTAGAAACCGATATCCAGTTGGCATCGCAATACCCCTCTAGAACTTTTGGATATCTTGTAATGCAATCCGTATCTCTGGGTAAATTCTAAGTTTCGTAATACTCTAGTTAACCCTTTCCAGAGTAGGGCTGCAAACGAACCGAGTCGAGTCGAGCATTCACGATTTCGAGCCAGGATTGACTGTTTTTTATCTGTGCTCGAGCTCGAGCTCGACGAGCTCGAAAGATTGCTGCTCGAGCTCGGCTCGACAAGGAAATGAGCATGCTCGAGCTCGGCTCGAGATCGACTCGATAATGCTCAGCTCGACAAAACTCGAGCTCGGCTCGAGCTTTTTAGTTTTAAATCTAATAAAATTACGGTATTTTTGTAATTAATACTATTAAATAAGGGTATTTTAGTAAATTCACACATAATCGAGCTGCTCGTCAAGCTCGCGAGCTTATTGGTGAGGTGCTCGAGCTCGACTCGTTTGTGAGCTCGAGCTGCTCGAGCTCGAGTTTGACCAAGCTCGAGTCGAGCTTTGACTCGAGCTGCTCGTGAGCCGCTCGACTCGTTTGCAACCCTATTCCAGAGATCACTGTTCGGATTACTCGTGAACCTACTTAGTTTGTTCACTGAAAAAGCTAGATCTGGTCTAGTACAATTAGAAAGGTACATGAGACTTCCGATGATTCTAGCATATTCTAGTTGAGTCACTGGATCACCTTTGTTTTTCACTGAACGAAGGTTATCGTTAAATGGTGTCTTAGCCATTTTGCTATCAAACACATTAAATTTCTTTAGTATGTTCTCTACATAGTGAGACTGAGAAAGAACTATGCCATTTGAGTTCCTAATAACCTTGATTCCAAGGATCACATCGACTAAACCCATGTCCTTCATATCAAAGTTGTATTTTAACATGTTCTTTGTACTTATGTTCACATCATGAGAGTTACTCAAAATTAACATGTCATCAACGTAAAGACACACAATGATAAAAAAGTTAGGTGTGTTCTTCACATAAACACATTTATCGCATTCATTAATACAAAAAACATTGGTCATCATCACAGTATCAAACTTGAGATGCCATTGCTTAGGTGCTTGTTTCAATCTATACAATGATTTAACAAGTCTACACACCCTATTCTCTTGACCAGGAACCACAAACCCTTCAGGTTGTTCCATGTATATCTCTTCATCAAACTCACAATTTAAAAAAGTCATTTTCACATCCATTTGGTGAATTTCAAGATTGTGTAGCGCAGCAATCGCCAAAATTACCCTAATGGAAGTGATTCTAGTTACAGGTGAGTAAGTATCATGTAGGTTGTATCCTTCTCTTTGTTTAAAGCCTTTAGCTACCAGCCTAGCTTTATACTTATCAATTAGGCTATCTGCTTTATACTTCTTCCTTAGGACCCACTTGCATCCCAGAGTTTTATTTCCATGAGGAAGATCGGCCAACTCCCATGTATAATTCTGCATGATAGAATCAATTTAATCATTGATGTCTTCCTTCCACATAGGGGCATCAGGAATAGACAAAGCTTCTCGAATAGAACGAGACTCATTGTCTAACATATTGATCATGAACTCCGAACCAAATGATTTTGCAGTCCTAGTCCTCTTACTTCGCCTCGGTTCATCATCATCACCATCTTGTGATACATCTTGAACCGCAGGTGGTTTATCTTCACGAGTTCTCTTATTAGAGTTCTCGTTAATCCCTTTGCACGGATATACGTGTTCAAAATACACTGTATTCCTCTACTCAATGTTCGTTCCTTCGAGCACATCAGGTATCTCAGACTTATGTACTAGGAACCTATATGCAACGCTATTGTGTGCATATCCAATGAAGATAATGTCAACGGTCTTTGGTCCTATCTTCACTTGATTTGGTTCTGGTACTCTTACCTAAGCCAAGCACCCCCACACTTGGAGATAATTGTAAGCAGGAGCTTTACCTTTCCATAACTCGTATGGTTTTCTCTATTTCCGTGTGAGGTGTCCTATTCAAAATATGATTATCTGAAAACGATCGCCTCCCCCCCACATGTTTCGAGGTAACCCTGGACTAATTAACAAGACGTTCATCATTTCTTTCAGGGTTCGATTCTTGCGTTCATCAACTCCATTAGATTTAGGTGAATAAGGAGCAGTTGTTTGATGAATTATGCCATGTTCAGCACACAACTCTTGGAATAGAGACACATACTCTCCACCTCGATCACTACGAATTGCCTTAATTCGAGTGTTCAATTAATTTTCAACTTCATTCTTAAAAGTTTTAAACTCATCAATTGCTTAATCTTTGCCTTTTAGTAAATAAACATGGCAAGATCATGTGCAGTCATCAATGAAAGTAACAAAATACTTTTTACCTCCTCTACTTTGCACAAGTTTCATATCACAAATATCAGTGTGAATCAACTCTAGAGGAGTAGAACTTCTTTCCACCGAACGGAAAGATATTATTGCCATTTTTTCTTCAACACAAATTTCACACTTGTGGTTCGAGTCAAACTTCACATTATTTAGCAAATTCATATTACCAATTTCTTTATTGATTTCATGTTAACGTGTCCAAGTCTAACATGCCACAAATCACATAACTCAACAATATACGAAGAATCAATAACTTTATTATTAATAATTGAGCGTTTAGCCATTACATTCAATTTAAAGAGTCCCTTCTCAAGGTTACCTTTAGAAACGAACATTCCACTCTTAGTAAGCACAAACTGACTAGACTCCAATACTAGTTTAAACCCATGCCGGACAAGCAGAGACCCAGAGACAAGATTTTTCCTAATATCAGGAACATGCAGCACATCCTTTAAATTCAGCTCTAGACCAGACGTCATCTTCAGTAGCACATTTCCAACTCCAGCAACTTCAGTAGTAGACGAGTTGCCCATATGGAGAGTTCGTTCAGTAACAGGGGTATAATCAGAAAACACATCCCGATCAGAGCATACATGACAAGTATCTCCAGTATCAATAAACCACTCTCTTGGATTATCTACAAGGTTAGTTTCCATCACCACCACACAAAGATCTAACTCAGACATACCTTCAGTAACGACATTAGTAGCATTCCGACTCTTCTTGCGCATTTTTCGGCAATCCTTTTTCGTATGCCCAGGCTTGCCACATTTATAATAGTTTCTTTCAAACTTCTTAGATTTCTTCTGATTAGTCTGGTCATTTTGCCTTTACCATTGCCTTGGTGCTTTCATTTCTTTCCAGAATCAACCTCAGCCAAGTGAGAATTTGCCTCCATCATCGAGGCCTTTCTATATTTCATTGTGGATTGTTGATTACCTTCCTCGACGAGAAATTTGACAATGAAATTCTCCAAAGTCATTTGCTTTCGCTTATGCTTTAAATAGTTCTTGATATCTCTCCATCTTGGTGGTATCTTTTCAACAATAGCCATCACTTAGAAGTTTTCACACACATGCATACCTTCAGCCTGTATACTTTGCAATATCATTTGCAACTCTTAGAGTTGGCTCATCACAGTTTTCGAGTCAACCATGACAAACTCCAGAAACCGCCTGAGAATTTGCATATTGATAGTTAAGAGTCTAAAAGAATTGGAAGTTCTTTGCTGGAGAATGACATGATTGTATTTCGTATCAATTAATTCAAATTATCAAACTGATGATATTTCTTTCAAAATCGACGTGGGTCTCAAAATTATTCCAATTTTTTAATGTTCAAATATAATTAGCTGCTCTTTTTGATCGGGTAAAACTAATCATTTGGGATGAAACACCAATGATGAGTAGATTTTATTTTGGAACTTTACATAAAAGCTTGAAATTTATTGCACCTGAAGAAAGAAACGACTTTACTATTTTTACGGCAAGGTTATAGTTCTAGGTGGAGACTTTCGTCAAATTCTTCGTGTTGTGCCAAATGGTAGACGAGAAGATATTGTATACGCCTCAATATGTTCATCTAGATTATGGGAATACTGTAAGATTTCTCAATTTACGAATAATATTAGGTTAACTGTCGAACAGTCAGTGTCAACATCTGTTGAATGTAAAATTAAGGATTTCTCGGATTTGATACTCAGAATTCGTGATGGCAAAATTTGTACATAAGTGGATGGTCAAACTTTAATTGATATACCTGAAGATATACTTCTTCAAACTTTAGGTAATCATGTTACGGCTATTGTTGAGAGCACTTATCCATCTATTTTATAGAACTTTTCCAATCACTCATTCTTCGAAAAAAGAGCTATTCTTACTTGCTCCAACTAATAGTATTGTTGAAATTGTAAACGAATACATGATGTCAATACTTCCAAGCAATGAAAGAGTATATCTTAGCTGACACAATTTGCAAAACATACGTGAATGGAGAAGCTCAGCAACAAGTGTACTCGATAGATATCTAAACACGATAAAGTACTCAGGAATCCCAGTCATATTTTGAAGTAGAAAATTGGAGTTCCGGTTATGTTGATTCGAAACATGGATCAAGTTTCAAGACTATGTAATAGTGCTAGATTATTTGCTACCCAACTTGGAGATCACAGTATTAAATCAAATATTTTGTGAGGAACTAATGTTGGGATGAAGGTTTACATCCCATGCATGGCATTGAGCCCTTCGGACAGTAGGGTTTCGTTCAACATCAGAGCATCCTCCAGTAATAATTTATGGACATAAGTATAACCAGAGATAATCTCATGAGAGGAATTATCTTTATTGATGATCAATTGAAGTTGTTCCATACATGCCCTCTCATTCCTTGGGCGAGTATTGATCGACCCAAGTGACCCCCTCTGTTCCTTTTGGGAGTCACAACCTCAACCAAAACTCCATTAAATATGGTTGAAATGTCTTAATTTAAGACTTTGTGCCCATATATGGGGACTTTTAACCTTGCAGATACATTTGCTGCTGGTACATGTACGATCTCGTCACTTTAGAAATCGAGTCTTCTATATTTTGCAAATCAATTGTTCACTTTACTTTACTTTCACTTTACAATGTGAGATGCGGGAATCATAGTGAGACATAGTGTGATACTATTCCTGTTGTTCCATTAGAAAATACTTTTTCTTATCTCCCCCTAACGACGGGAAGACTGTCTCATTAGAGTGACAATCCAAAGATTTATCGGTAAAGAGATCATCTGTCAAATGTTTCAAATAGCGGATGATTGTTGGAGATTCATATCAAACATAAATATTTAATCATCTTTAGAAACTCATATAAATGCCTTGTGGGGCGCAATAGGCATATATACTGCGGAACCAAATATGCGTAGATATGAATTATCAGGCTTATATATAGTTACCAACTGGTACGTAAAATATTTGGTTAGTAGAGGTTCATAAAAGAATAAGTAAGAGTTGCATGTAGTATTGCATAACCCTGTGCAGAGACAAATATATGAGTGCGCATAAATATTATCTTAGTCACCATCTATATTATTTTGGACGGTGTTTTCTTTGAGACCTGATTATATATACACATTAGGGCACAAGATGCATTACATCAATATTGATTAAAATGCAATAGACATCAAATACTTTTGATGTAAACTCTCTAGCATTATGAGTTCGGGTGCTCTATAAGGGTGGTGTGCTCTATAAGGGTGGTGAGTCCTCAATCATACTAAATATGTTAGAAGTTTTGCAAATGCAATATTTTTATGGACAATACGTGCTGAAGTATCAACCAAAACTATAAAATACTTGAATGATCCTCATTTTGAATGGTTATATACACATGTATCAACAATTATCAATTATAAGAATGAATTATTATACTTTGTATCTTTAGCATATGCAGGTCTCAATTATATAATTTTGCTAATGAATAAGTTTTGAACAACTGAGTGATCTATCTTTGAGACATGAATGTATGTAGTGCTTCTAGTACTTTAGAATGCACTAGCTGTAATTGAACAACATTAGTTCGACGCTATACTGTGCATCAAATTTCTATTTCATTTTGAGTTTCACTCAAAACAAAATATGTTCATATTAATTTTTAATAATATGGACCATCATATCACAATGACCAAAGAGTCCATGCAAGTTGTGTCAAAATTTGAACGAGTTAGTGTCAAAAAGTTCTTTGTTGATCACTCAATATTTTGAATGAGTCATATCTTATGATTCAATAATCAAAAAGTAGTAAAGTAAAATTACTAGATTGACTCTAAAATGTGCTTTCTTCTACATAAAATAAAGGTATAATTCCATTCTCATAATGTATTTTTTAATGATAATCACCAACATGAAGATCATCAAACTTAAAAAGGTTCGTTTCGCTCTTGGTTCATACTGAGCTTTTGTGACTTTAATCAATGTGCCTCTAGGCATCAAGACTTTGTCACATATAAAAATCAATTCAGTGAATAATTATCTATTTCTCGACAAATTCTCACATTCTTCAAAGATATTTGAATGAAAAGCTTTTCATTCTAATATTTTACATTATTTTCTAGATATGTTACATTATATCTTAATAGTTTACTCTTGAACCTTGTATGTGAATGTGTGATAAACAAACTCAATTATAATCAATGCTTCAGAATAAAATGCAAAATTTACTAATAAGCCAAAAATAATAATTTATTTAAATCAGGCCACATCATATAAATCTATCTCAAAATAAACTGTAAGACCAAATACAATAGTCTAATATGAATGATTGATTATACTTTCACAAGTTCTTTGTAATGTAAGAAACAAGCAAATCTCATCAATAAAATAGAGGATATTCATTCACTAATCAAGGTTATTTGGAGAACCTCCATGACTTCTACCACGAACAATAAATATCACAAAATCTTATATATCTTACCTTGTGTTTCATTCTTCCCAAATAGGTAGGGATCAACATGTCTATTCTCCTTTACTTTGAGGTTATTTCCACTATTCATATCGATCTTAGTCAGCCTCAAGAGATTTCCTTATATAGAGGTCTAACATTGGTATTATGAAGAATAATGTCATGTCTCTTAATGACTTATTCTCATAATTAATATTATACAGGTGCATCAGTATGTTTGCTCAAGTGGAAAAAAAAATAAAGTAAGATCGTATATCTCAACTACTTATTGTCATTTAAAGTGACTTTCTTTTCCACATATGGTATGACATATTTCTAATTGCAACATATCAAAGTCATTAATCCTTTTTAGCAAGCAAACGAATTTTTTTCACTGAATTCTTAGGCATGGAACTAGTGTTTTATAAAATTACCAAAATATTCATTTAGAGCACATCCCAAAGTTTTTTGAAATTTTGTAACTACATATACTTCCAATATAAGATTTGTGGTCAATATGAAGTCTCAAATTCATTAGAGAATTGACTTTGACTTAGTTTCACGATTATTTGTTAGTTGATGATTGGTGTATGATATTATTGCGGAATTGTAGTTGCACTAGTTTCCACATCAAATCAATGATGGTAGTACTCAATTTCTTTTGAGTATATTATTTTGGATTTAAATTGAGTTAGTTAAATCAATTTCTTTAGATAATGAATTTGAAGAATATATGTCATACTTTTTCTTTGATATTATGCGGATATATTTTGTTACAAAACTTATTTATACAATTTTGTATCGTGTTCATGAACTTTCATTATCATGAAAATATGCAAATGCACAATCAATGATACATATATTGAAAGTAGCTTATCAATTTTCATCTTGAAGAGAATTACCAACTTACGACGAATCTATCAATTCATCAAAATTCATGATTAACTAAATATATTGGTAAAATCATGATCAATCTCTCAGCTAATCATGTAATAAATTTATTTACGATTCCTAAATAAGAGATCATCTAAAAGCATAAATAATGTTTTATTATGTACTCTATGAATATCATTAAAGTATTGTATAATTTCATGTTTGTCAATATTGTACATAACATCACATGCATATAATCATAGGTAACATATATACATATGCATGCTTTGTATAAGAATGCACAATAATACATACCATGCCAAACATCCATATAAAAAAATATTTATTATTTACATTTAATAAATAATAGGATAATTTGAATTACCTTGGAAAAGACACGATTCTTTCCCTGGGCATTCCTCGAATTTTATTTTTGCAATGGGTTTGTCCGCGAAATGTTTTTGATGATATAGACCTTCAGACCCCGATCTCTACCGTACATATTTAACCACTATGCTTTTTAAAGTTATATCTAAAATTTAGCTTCATCTAACGATTAGATTGCGCATAATTTAAATTTAAAAATAGATTGGGTAGATAGTTTTGGGAAACATGATCAGCTCTGTTCAAAATTCACTATCGGATTCGAAGGACCTTATATTCAGATCTCCACCGTTCAGATTGAACTTTTATATGTATGAAATAATATATATAGTCTTGATCTGATCCAACGGTTAGATTGTGTGCAATCTTGTTTTGAAAAACACTGCATATAAAATTTTGAAAACAAATTCTGCTTTGTTCGGAATCTTATATATATTTCCTTGTGTTTGAGAATCCAATCTCCACCGTTCAAAACGTAGTCAACAAGTCTTGAAGGTTTTGTAAAATTGAAACGCGATCCAACGGTTGAAACGTGAAAAAAAGATTTTTCAAACTTACAGCGCAGTTAGATTTTCGACGTACGAAAATTGTATACTTGTTGCTTTGGTTATTAAGGCTTATTTGTCGATCACTCTTAATAGATTAGAGTTTAGTGCTTAAAAAAAAGGAAAAATTACCGTTTAGTGACAAAACCAAACTTGTATCTACCATTTAATCCCTTTAATTAGTTTTGTCCATATAGGCCAAATTAATATTATTAATTAATAAATGGTAGATATGAATGGACTGTATTGCCCCTAAATAAATTCACCATACCTTTGTTATTTTCCCATCCCAGTCTGGAAGTCCCTTTTCACCATCCTCTCTCAAATTTCGAACTCAAAATGAAGATTCATGTTTCGGCTCAAGCTTGAAAAGAAAAGTAAGGACCAATCAAATTTAGTATGAAATTCTAAACGGCTTTTCCACATTAGTATGAAATTCTCAAATCCCCGTTAAATTAGTACAAAATTTAACGTTATGAAACTCTAAAGAACGTATGAAATTCACGACCAATTCTAAATGACTTTTCCACATTAGTATGAAATTTTCAAATCCCGTTAAATTAGTACAAAATTTTACAGTATGAAATTCTAAAGAAACGTATGAAACTCACGACCAATAGGCTTGTACAAATTAGTATTAAATTCTCAATTCCACATTATTGTACAAATTAGTATTAAATTCTCAATTCCACATTAGTCTGAAATTTTCAACAAAATTTTACAGTATGAAATTCTAAAGAAACGTATGAAACTCACGACCAATAGGCTTGTACAAATTAGTATTAAATTCTCAATTCCACATTATTGTACAAATTAGTGTTAAATTCTCAATTCCACATTAGTCTGAAATTTTCAAATCCCCGTTAAATTAGTACAAAATTTATAGTATGAAATTCTAAAGGAACGTATGAAATTCACGACATAGGCTTGTACAAATTAGTATTAAATTCTCAAATCCCGTTAAATTAGTACGAGATATTTTATTAGTATGAAATTATAAAGAAAAGTAAGGACCAATCAAACCCGTTAAATTAGTATGAAATTCTAAAATGCTTTTCCACATTAGTATGAAATTCTCAAATCTCGTTTTCCACGTTAGTATGAAATTCTCAAATCTCGTTAATTCGTTAAATTAGTATGAAATTCTAAAATGCTTTTCCACATTAGTATGAAATTCTCAAATCTCGTTAAATTAGTACAAAATTTTATGAAATTCGCTCGTTTTCCACATTTGTATGAAATTCTCAAATCTCGTTAAATTAGTACAAAATTTTATGAAATTCACGTCCAAATTAGTATTATTTTCTCAAATCCCGTTAAATTAAATTAGTACAAAATTTTATGAAATTCACGTCCAAATTAGTATTATTTTCTCAAATCCCGTTAAATTAGTTATTTGTGCGCTTTTCGCTTAGATATTATGGCGTAGAAGAAGATGTGTACTAATTTAGTTTATAGGGTATATTTGTAATGTGTTTATAGGAAATAAATATAAAAGATATATGAAATATCTTTTGGACTTAGTGCAATACCGTCATTTGTTTTTGCCTAAATGGTCAAAGCCCCTAAAAAAAAAAGTAGAAAAAAAGAAGACACAAAGAAGACCGGTAGAATTAAGATTCTCTTATTTATCAAAAACTCCCTTTATATGTTTATATGGGTTATCAAATATATATTTTCATAATACTTAAAAATAATAAATACCTAAATTATGGTTTATCAGTTGTTTATTGACGAATGCACACTAATTGTATTTTTCTTTCAACAATTTTTTTTTTGAATGAATTTATAATTTAATAGATGTGATTTTATGTTTAGCGAATGTCACATGCGTTTTCTAAAAGGTATCCAAAACTGAGTAATCCGTAAAAATGCATAACAATTCAAGTAAAACGAAGAAAGGCAAAACAGCAGTGGTTTTTTTTTTTTCTTCAAATAAAGGAATATTTTCCACACTAAAAAACTCCAAAAAAAATGTTCTCAACTGGTCCAGTTTCCAACACTTCAAATATATCTGATTACTCACTCTTTGTTAAGACCCTTTTTGGATTGAAATGCTTTTCGAAACCTAAGCATATTCAGTTTACGTAAGTGTAAAGCTCAGCAAAGCCCAATAGTAGGGCGTACATACCTCTCATACCATTACCCAAATCATCGTCTTCTTGGCTTAAAAAGGCTTGATTTCTATGCCTCTAAGTCAATGAACCTCATTGTCCCCATCAATATCTTGCTTTTAAGCTTTGGGGTACAGCCCATTTTACACATCCTCTTCACCTAATCCTTGTAATAAACTATAAAACTACATTTTATTTTTTTTTTTTGCATGTCAAGAACCATGTATATATACACCTCACAATCAACCAACCTCCATCATTGCCTCTTTTAATCACAACGTTCATCCAAAAAGATTTTTACCGAGAAGAAAAATGATTAGTTCGAACAAAATTTCATTGACGCTTTGCGTTTGTATAGTCTTTATTGCATTCTCTTTTCCAGTCGAGGCAGCAATTAAAAGATATCAGTTTGATGTAAGTTTTAATCCATCGAATTCTAAACTTGTTACAGCTCCATTTGGAAAAGATTTATATGTTTGGTAGTTTTTTTTATATGGATTTCTAGAAAAGTGACTTTTTCTAAAAGTCCATTTTGGAGAAGTAGAAATTTGTGACTTTTGAATTTCTTTTCTACCATTTGTACCAAACACTTAACATTACAGCAAAGTACTTTTTATAATAGCATGTATTAAAAATCCCAAACATGCACAAAGTTGGGGTTTATTTTACTTCAGATTCTTGCATGTAATAATCTAAATTTACTTGTACAAAACAAAATTTGAAGATTCAAGTGAAGAATGTGAGCAGATTGTGCCATGCAAAACCGATTGTAACCGTTAATGGGATGTTTCCCGGACCAACAATCTATGTTAGGGAAGGAGACAGAGTTCTTGTCAATGTGACAAACCACGCACAGTATAATATGTCCATTCATTGGTAAGAACAAATCAAATCAAAACACAACACACACACATGTATGACTAATGTTTCTCAATTTATATTATTATTTCTTTAAAGTGATTGATGATTGTTTTAGGCATGGACTAAAGCAATATCGAAATGGGTGGGCAGATGGGCCGGCTTATATAACTCAGTGTCCAATCAAGACAGGAAATAGCTATGTGTATGATTTTAATGTAACAGGACAAAGAGGTACACTATGGTGGCATGCACATATTCTTTGGCTAAGGGCGACGGTTTATGGCGCAATCGTGATCATGCCAAAACAAGGGTCTCCTTTTCCCTTTCCTAAACCGGATAGAGAGGAAGTTATATTGTTAGGTGAGTTACAGAGCTAGCGAATTTCAATTTTTTTTTTTTAATTAGTTACTTTTTTCATTTCAAGAAGTGGCTGAGACAATTTTGTTCATGCTGCAGGAGAATGGTGGAATGCAGATGTTGAGGCTGTGGTGAAACAGGGAGATAGCTTGGGATTGCCTCCGAATATGTCGGATGCGCATACGATCAACGGAAAGCCCGGTCCATTGTTTCCATGCTCCGAGAAACGTAAGAAACCACACAACACATTGAATCACTCAACTCATGCTAGTAACACTAAAAGAACTTTCGAAAATTACAAAACAAATTATACAAGTTGCACTTGTAAAGAAGATACAAATGCTAAGGGGAATTTGAATTACAGTTGTAATTTAACATCTTTGGAACAGTTAAAAGTTATAAATCTTAGCGAGATACTGAATAATCGAGATAATAATTAAGCATATTGTACCCAAATGAGAACATACAAAAGTATTATCTACGCGAGGTTACTAATTAATCGGTATTAAATTGTCGAGGTTATACTGCATTCATTTTGAAGATGTACCTTTCAAAAATTGAACCCAAACAATTATTATCAGATACATTTGCAATGGAAGTTGAACAAGGCAAAACATACCTCCTACGACTCATCAACTCCGCGCTCAACGACGAATTGTTCTTCGCCGTCGCCGGTCACAACATGACTGTAGTTGAAATCGACGCCGTCTACACGAAACCATTCTCGACTCAATCTCTCCTCATCGCGCCCGGCCAAACAACAAACATCCTAATCCGAGCCAATCATGTTCCGGGAAGATACTTCATGGCCGCTAGGCCTTTCATGGATGTCCCAATCCCCGTAGACAACAAAACAGCCACAGCCATATTGCAATACAAAGGCATCCCCAATACTGTGGTCCCCACACTACCTCATTTACCCGCTCCCAACGACTCAACATTCGCTTTCAACTACGAAGACAAGCTAAGGAGCCTAAATTCTCCGCAGTATCCGGCGAACGTCCCCTCAAAAGTCAATAAGAAACTCTTCTACACGATCGGGCTCGGGAAAAACTCGTGTCCGAGTTGCGTAAACGGGACGAGGCTAGCCGCGTCTCTAAACAACATATCGTTCGTGATGCCTCAAGTGGGGCTTTTGCAAGCGCATTATTACAGCATGAAGGACGTTTTCACGACCGATTTTCCCGATAAGCCCCCGACTCCTTTTAATTACACAGGGGCCCCACTCACCGCGAATCTCGGGACATCTAAGGGAACTAGGGTTAGCAGAATACCTTTCAACTCGACGGTCGAGCTCATTTTGCAGGACACGAACTTGCTGACGGTCGAGTCACATCCGTTTCATCTCCACGGCTTTAATTTTTTTATCGTTGGGACAGGCATCGGAAATTTCGATCCTAAAAATGATCCAGCTAAGTATAATTTGGTCGATCCACCGGAGAGAAATACGGCGGGTGTGCCCACGGGTGGTTGGACTGCTATTCGATTCAGAGCTGATAATCCAGGTATTTTTTATATTTTATTTTTAAGAAATAAACTCAGTTACCTTTTAATCATTTATTTATGTTTTACGTAGGGGTGTGGTTTTTTCATTGTCATTTGGAGCTACACACCGGTTGGGGTCTGAAAACGGCTTTCGTAGTTGAAGATGGACCAGGGCCCGATCAAAAAGTCCTGCCACCACCAAATGACCTTCCACCATGCTAGTTTGTTTTATGTTGGTTGATTATTTCTCTTTTGGAGGGCTTCTAAATGTACATACAGATTATCAAAGTGTTTTACTGCACGAATAATGAGGCAGAGATGTGTGAGATACTAATTTGTGTGTGTTTGTGATTGGATTTGCTTTAAATCTTTTAATTAGTCCACTGTTTCAAAAATAGTTTAGTTACCATATTTAACATATTATTAATTTTTCATTTTCATATGTACTTTTAATTAATATTTTTGAAATACTAATTTTTTACTTAAATTGAAAATTGATGATTATAATGCAAAATCTTATTATTACAATAACAAATATACTAATTCCAACACTGATTTCTATGAGTATTAATTGACATTAATAAATTCAAGAATGGTATAATTGGAAAACACTATAACTGAATTAATGACTTAACTATATAAACTACCAATTTATTAATCTGTGTGAAACCAACCGTAAAACCATCAAATTGAGATGGAGGGAGTATAATTGTGAAAACTAAATTTCTTCTTGAAATGTATTATATTAAGGCAAACACTTGTGTTAGGCCAGATTAACGGGTCATGACCCGTTAGGCCATCTGACCCGATACTGCAATGTATTAGTTTTTATACTGTGATGTATTGGTTTTTGTACTGTAAAGTATTAGTTTTTCATAAATCTCTAACCCGTGATATGATGTATTGGTTTTTGTAATGTAATGCTTTTATAGTAGATGCATTGGTTTTTTATTATAATGTATTGGTTTTTGCACTATAATGTATTGATATGAAATTTTGGCCTAACGGATGATCCGTTAGTTCGGCCTAACAAGAATGTTGCCCTGATATTAAATTAGAATGTTATCGTGCCACAATTTTATTTTTCTTTTGTAACAAGAAAAAATCAAATACTACTTAATTTAATTACATTGATTTATTAATTAAGTGGTTATATATATATATACATATATATATATATATATATATATATATATATGTGTGTGTGTGTGTGTGAGAAGTTTTACAATACCCCCAATATACCATACCCCATATTTTTTAATCGTTATTATTTCATTTTTTATTAGTGCAATAATCTAATTGCTTAAAATATATGGGGTATGGTACATTGGGAAGCACCGTAGAATTTTCATATATATATAAGTAATATAAACTGAAAGCATCTCGTTTTTTTCATAGATCAAATAATATGAAATAACACTAGTGGAAAAAAGTTGATAGGTGTCGCTTCATTAGCGACGGTTCAAATAGATACCGCTGCAAAAAGTGAAAAGACAGCGCTTATTAACCAAGAACCGCTGCTTATGAAAATAAAAAAATTAAAAATTTCATCCGGGTGGCGCTTGTTGAATACCAAGCACTGCCAATAATACTATAAGAGGCGGTTTCATTTCAAAACGTCACTTAAAAAAATGGGCGGCGGTTCTGTAATATAACCGCCACCAATAATAAACATCGGGCAGCGCTTATTTTCATAAGCGCTGCCAATAATAAACATCGGGTTTTGGCAGCGGTCTGCAGCCCGACAGCCATTTTTAGCCGCGCTTCTAAGAACAACCGTCGCCTAAAAATTTCCCCAAATTCGACTTAGCCGGGAAGCCCATGAAATTATTCTTAGCCGGGAAATTAAAATTTGGATGAACCTTAAAATTACTTTCATTTTCACTCGCCCTCATTTGGATTAACCCTTGAAATCGAAGCTGAATTTTCTACATGCAATCAGCGCTTGAATATGGAATTTTAGATTTCAGCGTATTTGTGCAGATTGTATCTCGAGGTTTAGCTGTCTTTAAATTCTTTTTCATTTCACTTCAATTTTATGTTTTTTCTTTATTCTCTAGATTTGGGCGTATTTGGATTGATTATTTTAGGTATTGCTGTTTAAGTTGAAAATGGTGGTCATCTATGTTGTTGGATTAAGTGTGTATACTTTCAGTATTTCATGAATCGTGTTCTGTATTTATCATCACTATCATACCAGTTACTCAGAAGGTTTTTAGTGTCATTCAAACTGGTTTTCACCTCCCACTGAATAAATTAATCGTAGATGTGCAGTATTAAACTCGAGAGTGTTTATTTTATAGTTCAAGTATTAAAGAATATATAACTTATTTATTTATGAAATATTAGAATCTAAGAAAATTATAATGTAATAATATTTTAGGATCTAGGAATTTAAACCTATTCATATGAACTTTTCTGCTATATATGAATTATAAATAATTATATATGTGTTTTCCTTTTAGAAATAAATTATATGTGTTTTTTGGTTTTTCAATATATACAATTATTTGATTTTTTTTATTTGTTCTTTGACTAGGATGAAGTCAATGATGATGTTTGTCAGGGGAAGTTGGTTCCTGAAGGGACCAATGATGTATTAACTGCTATTATTGGTAAGGCGGACCACCCTGGGCGTGCTATAGGTTTCGGTGGAGAACATGGAATCAGCCACTTTTTTGGGAAGAAGAGAAGACAAGCAAGTCGAGGAACGGTCTTAAGTGAAGAGCAATTGAATAAATCCAAATGTGATCTTGAAAGGAAATATGAGTCAAAAGTTGAATCATTGAAGGATGAAATGACTAGACAGTTGAATGAAGCTTGAGCCCGAGCTGGAATTCATGGACCCGGTAAGGTTGATACACCATCACCGGTCGTTTACCGTGGATATCGAGATAGTGGATATTCCAACATTAGTGAATCAACGTTCAATTTTATTGTAAGTCTAACCTATAAGTTACCATATAATCTTCTACTTTCATAAAATTGACGTTTTCGACTTTGTCTATAGGATGGTACTAAATGTCGTCTTGGTTTGAGGGCGATTTCTACAAATGGAGATAATACGGTGGTTATCATCGCCCATGCCAAAGTGTACAACGCCGGCCCTGGTCAAATGCTACATAGTATTCCTATGCTAGCTAATCATGTGAAGGTGAATATCACAATGGTCGTGGATGGTTTTGAAAAGCAGCAATTGTCGGTCAGTGTTAATAGTGGCGATTTGTTCGTATTGTCACAAGCAGTGGCCACATTTGTCCAATGGCCCAGAGAATTAGTATTTCCTGAAGGCGAGGTAATTTATTATTTATTTCATTCATTCATAAATAATGTCTCCAATCGATGAAAAAACAATTATCGTGATTTGAATAGAGAGAAACACAATAGATAAATAATGTTGTTTATTTCGTTGTTGCACAACAATTTCAAAATAGGAACCATTACCATCTCATCATAACAAAACAATTGTGGATAAGGGTAAGCAAAAGTCTTTTGGAAAGGCTCCACGAGAGGAACATAGTCTTCCTAAGTTTCCTTTGGTCAACACGGATATCTTAGAGGAGCTTCATGGTGATGTGCTTGAGTTACATGAGATTTTAGAGTTATTTCAACCAAATCATTGTGAGTTCTCTATCCCTCTACCAAAACAATTGTTCAATTACACGAATGATGG
Organism: Phtheirospermum japonicum; assembly: GCA_014905375.1. Lineage (NCBI taxonomy): Eukaryota > Viridiplantae > Streptophyta > Magnoliopsida > Lamiales > Orobanchaceae > Phtheirospermum > Phtheirospermum japonicum. The sequence goes on from BMAC01000584.1 coordinate 427,130, forward strand.
TTTTCCTTGTTAGAATAGGGTGACCAACAAGCCAACTTGTGGCTGTGGTCTGACCTTTTTTCTTATAATACAATCGTTTTTATTCGTAATAATATCTATTATACATATTGGCATTCCATATCTTTTGTCCCATGCTAGTTGCATAGATATGGTCCTGACGA